>JAEPRB010000119.1:0-124928 GCA_016758965.1 Circinella minor | reverse complement strand
CCTATCGGATATCGTTATATAAAATTAACGATATTTCCCTGCTTAATCTGTCTTGTACTCCAAAACCCTATCGTTATATCGAAATATCGTTATATCGAATATCGTTATAGCGAGCGGTGACTGTATAATAATAGCATCTGTTAGAATAATCATTTATATATAATCAATTAACTTACTCAATATCGCCTATAACGTACGTATTAAAGGTTACAGTATTTCTGTTTTGCTGATTATCTTTAACGTTCTACGTAGGTTAACTAGCCAAACAAATATAGAGGAGTAAGTATGCTAAAATATTTAATTCTATTGTTCTTTTATTTATTTTGACACGCATATATGTGTCATATGGATGGGAAATATACGTAAAATAAGGTAAGAGAATAAAATAGATAACAGAAGATAGTCTTGTGAGAATCGATTAGGTCTTTTATGGTATGAATAAAATATCAAGATACATAAAAAGAGAGTTCTATATGATATCATCAAATTTTAAGTCTGTGTTTATATTCTTTGGTATATAATTTCCCTGTCATACGATGATGGATTTTAGTTTCAATATTTTTCATACGTACGTACAATGATATGTTTTATATTATATTATATTATTGTTATTGTTATTGATGTTATTGTCATTGTTATTATTACGTATGATTATGATCATTATTATTATTGGTATACGATTGTTATATTATTATATAACTTACCAAACATGAAATAAAAAACTTTGAGTGCAGAAATTCATGACGCAGAATGCGAATAAAAAAATACCATCCGTGAAAATAAAAACGTCAAACACGAAATATTTAACCTTTACCTTGAATATAAAAATACTACCTGCAAAAAAAAATATTACGTATTCTTAAATATAAAAAATGTTTACCTCGAAATAAAAAAAAAAAAAAACACCATCCATGAATTGAAAAATAGCATCCACGATTTAAAAATCGTCTATCTCGAAATTAAAAACGTCATTCTTGGTTACGTAATAAAACACCATCCTTGAATTCAAAAATAACATCCATGAAATCAAAAACCTTATCCCTGAAGTCAAAAATACCATCGTCAACTTCTTCTGAAAGATCCTCTATATATATGAAAAAGAAAACATAAAGAGATGGAGGAGTAACCATCAAGTGCTGATTATACCAAGTAAAGAATTGAATGATGCTCTTCTTGTTAATTTTCTGGGTACATATTTTTACCCATACACGATTTCTCTTCAATAGTAATAGTGCATATTCTAAGAGTTTTTCATCCCCTGCATGTTCCACCTTCATCATGTCAAATTCATTCAGCTTTCTGTCTCCTAGAATTCTTTCAAATCTTCACTAATCAATTATGCACCACTTTCTAGGATTAGAAGTCGTTGGATATATGACATAGTGAGATATATTGGAATAGAATATATAAAGATAAGTAGTAAAGTAGAATTATACGTATAGAATAAAATTTGAATATGTACATAGAAAGAAATGGATAACGAGAATAAATATTGTGAGAATCTTAAATGTCTTTTATTACGGATTGATTATAAAAGATCTGATAAAAAGAATGAATGATAGTGTCCAGTAACGACGACATAGGAAGTCGTCTACAACATTACACGACAAAGGGGACCTTGGCTGTGGATCAATTCTTTCTTTATTTAAAATCGAAACATTATACTACTGAGAATTAATTATAAAATAATAAAAGAAAATATTGTCTAAGTCTATAATCTCTATCTTCTTGAATGAGAAAGTAATAAATAAATAAAATAAAGCGGAGGGGGTGTGGGGACAGCCAAGGTTCCCTTTGTCGTGTAATGTTGTAGACGACTTTTTATGTCGTCGTTACTGGACATCACATATCCTTGTCGGGGACCTTGGCTGTGAATCCAGAGTACTTGAAGTAAAAGTTTCTTGAGTTTGAACTGAAATGCGATAGAATTGTTCAAACATTTTTCTTGATGACCAGTTCCTTTGGACTACCAGGTTTTCGACAGAAACACCTGATTGTGCGGCTAGTATAGCGCCTAAAGCTCTTGCTTTCGGAATGGGTGCACCTGGTGGACGACCAACGAATTTCATAACTTGATTTATGTATTTACTAATTCGTTGACTAGATAGGCCTTGGTCATGGTGATGGACATACCGTAAGAGTGGTACCAAAGATACTTTAGTAAAAACCGGGTGTGGCACAGAAACAGAGATGGAAGCAACGCAGGAACAATAAGCCTTGTAAGTATTGACGGGACAAACCAAGAGATCCTAGTAGTGAGGATGTATAGTGACCGTTTTTGTAATACGCATACCACTTCTTTTTTCTTTAGGAGCTACAATGACCAACGAAAGAATATCATCTTGTGAAATAGAGCATTGTGCAAGGTCAATGTGTTCTAGATCTGAGGGGCGTAGAAAACCGACCATTGCCAATAGCCATGCTAATTTTGCTGTTAATAGGTCGACCGTCATCTTGTTATTGTCACCTAACGAAAGAATATAACTTAGAGCTGGTTGCAAATTATAGTCAAAGAATTTTTGTGGAAGTATGGTGCCTTGACGTAAGCCTTTGTGAAAATCTTGGAAATGCTGATGGTTACATATCTGGTTACTTTGTTCGGTCGTATAAAGCGCGAGTATCGATGATTGATAAGCAAGCACTGTACTTATTTTCCATTTTTTTGTTTCATACTGGGAAGCGAGAAAGCTAGTCAAATGAAAGACATTAGGCTCCATGAAATTTAAGTCAGTAAATTCACACCAACGTTCATATACGGCTTGTCTTATTTTTGTTGAGGGGTTAATATTTTTGGTCTTGTTTGTAATGGCTATAGCAGCACCAGATTCTGATTTCATTGTTTTACGCTGAGGTTCCATGCTAATAAGGTCCATATTGGATTCTTGTTCAACAGATCGTTCTCTTTTGCTAGGGTGTTGATTACTATTGGTGGTTGTAGTGCTAGCTGAGTGGCGAGTGGATACCAAGGTACTGATGGCCAATTTGGTGTTATTAGTATTGCAGGTAGTGGATTCTGAATCAAGCGCTGTAGAAATCATAGAATAAGATTCCAAGGGGGGGCTAGATATAAGCGACCTAGTGCCGTTTTCCAAGGCTTGCTAAAGGCATTCGTCTATAATGCTTGGGGGTGATGTTGCCAACCCACAAAGTGCTTGGTCTGGTGGTTGGTTGCCGAAGCGAAAAGGTAGATGTGGTGAGGGCCCCAAAGTTGGTCCAAAAGTTGATACGTTGCTGGTGGTAATTTCCATTCATTCTGTATTGTCATTGCACGAGATGGTGAATCTGCTGGGTTGTGTGCTGACGGGACATAAAGTGTTGTCAGAGTTAGATGGTGCTAAAAACAAAAATTCCATATCTTCATTGCTAATGTGTTGAGAATTTTGGACTTGGTTCTGCCAAAATGTTGAATATAAGCCATGGCGCTGATATTGTCCATGCACAGTTGTATGTGCGAGGTATTGACTAGGGATGGCGTTTGTAATGCTTTCCATACGGTCAGAAGTTCCAAGTAATTGATGTGAAAACGGCGTTCTTGCACTGTCTATTTGCCAGAAAGGCATATATGGTCTTGTACTATTCCATAACCTCTGGTTGAAGCGTTCGTGAAAAATTGTGTCACTGGCTGATGCTGTAGTATGTGTGCACCATTCCATGTTTGTAATTGGGATATCCACCAGACGAGTTCTTGTTGCATTGGTGCTGTAATCGGGGCTGTTATATGATTGCGAGTTCGATTTAATTGTTTCAATAAATGACGGTTCGAAATCTGGCTTGTTGGTTGCCCAGTTGAGTAGCAACGGCTGAGCCAATGAATTGGGCCAGTTTCGTCCATAATACAGTCTTCATGTGCAGTAGTTGGTAAGCATTGCGCCGAAGTGTTCGAATCTTTTTGCCAGGAATTGATATCGTCATTGCTTTGGTGTTGATGCACATGCCCAAATGATTGATATCCTGAGTTGGAATTAGTTGCGACTTCTTGTTGTTCAGAAGCCAGCCGAGTTCTTGTAATTTTTGAGCTATCAGTGTAGTATGTTGCTGTGCTTAATGTGCTGATTTTGCCATGATCAGCAGGTCGTCCATATATACGGTCAAGTGAATGCCTTGTTGTCAAGCCCATTTTAGTATTGGTTTCAGTGTTTTGGTGAATATGATTGGTGACAGGCTGAGACTAAACAATAGAACTTTGTATTGGTATAATTTGTTGCGCCATTGAAACTGTAGAAGATGGTGATGTATTGGATGAATAGCAATGTGGTGAAAGGCATCTTTTAAATCGATTGATGTTAAATAATCTCCTGGTTGGATCATATTGGTTATTGTTGGCCAAGATTCTATTTTAAAGTGAATGGTCAGGAGATATTGATTGAGTGGTCGAAGATTGAGAACTGGACGAAGGCCGCCATCCTTCTTTGGTAGTAAGAATAGGCGAGACCGGAAGCCTGGAGTATGCAGAGGAACTTTTTCTATGGCTTCTTTCTTTAAAAGTGTCATAATTTCTTAATCGATAATTGAAGTAGAGTCTATGAAGGAGTATGGAAAAAGTTGGTGGTTTGTAAGCAGTGGCGGAGACAGGAGCGGTAGATGGTAACCGTGATTGAGTCTTATTCGGAGCCATGGTGAGACTTGGAAACCAAGAGAAGAAGACCAGGTAGAATAATAGGAAGAGAGACGTCCTCCGACCAGTTTTAATTTGATCTCGGGTGAGATTGGCGAGGGTGAAAATCCCACTGCTGAGATTGTTGCAGAGGTCTTGAACCCCCATTATTGACCATAGAATGAGACGATGATGAATGATAATTGGTGTTTTCAGCAGAACGACGCTGAGAATGATCAGTATATTGTTTATCCTGATCGTGTTTTTGAAAATTGAAAACTATAGGATTGAGGTCCCTTGTTTTTCTTGGGTTTTCGTTGGGTAACAGTTTGGATTGATTGCTGAAGTTTAATGTGTTCCAACATGTCTTGGGTGTCAACCAAAAAATTTTCTTGCTGAGAGCCTGGTGCTTCAATGTGGTTGGGAAGATCCTTGTAAAGATTATCAGTACGTAATGTAGTAATATATGATGCCAAGTCAGATAGCAGTTCGTGCATGGCTTGTGCAAAATCGCTGCTTTGTTGTCGAATTGTAGTATCATCCAAGTTGCCATGTAGGGTTTGGTATAAAAACCAATCCAAAGGTCTTGTAAGCCCTAATAAACGATATTGTATATTATACAACGCTGAATCGTAATGCTTTGCTGAAGAAGACACATTAACTTTATTGATCTTAGGGGGATCATAATGGCGGATCGAATTCTTGGGACAATCAAAAAGAAATTGTCGACGTTGACCATCTTCCAAGGGACGTTTGAAGAAATTCTCTTGAATAAACGGATATTGAACCAACATCTGTTCAGTTGATGTAAAATCAGCCCCAGGATTGCGAACTGTAACGTTAGGATCCTGGTGAAGAGTGGCTGTAGTAGCCAATTGTTGTTTGACTGCATGCAATCGTTGAAGTAGGAGAAACAATTCTATTTATTCCTTTAGAGTAAAATTATAAATATTCAGTAATCCTATAAAGTGTAAGTTATTTAAAACTTACAACGTGACTCTTTATGGTTTTTTCTCTTAGAGAAAAGTTCTTAAATTTCAATAGAAAAATGTAATTTTTTGTCTTTGCAAAATTTAAAATATTTATAAAATTAAAATAATTATAATAATTAAAAATAAAAAGATTAAATTAAATAATGATAAAAATTAGTATAACTATAAATGTCCTTCTAGGGTATGAGCCCATTCGGGGGTGGCATCATCATTGTTCATAAGAAGCTACAGCGGTGAGAAGTCCAGGAGCGTAGTAAAATGTTCGAATGAAAAGAAGATAGAGATTATAGACTTAGACAATATTTTCTTTTATTATTTCATAATTAATTCTCAGTAGTATAATGTTTCGATTTTAAATAAAGAAAGAATTGATCCACAGCCAAGGTCCCCGACAAGGATGTGTACGTAATTATTATTTCTAATTAAATATAAGTCTTTATATATATTTCTATTTTATAGTTCCTATCCATCGTGTATCGATATTATTGTGTATTATTATATGAATAAATAAACATCTTTATGTTTGATGATCTTCTTTATGATGTGTATGATATATACGATTTGTTATGATTATTATTTATACAGTGATGGTTATTTGTAAAGCAACTGATGTGTGTTTATTATAAGGTTTGCTTATCAGTTTATATTATAATTATATTATAATCTATGATTAGCTAGTTATGTGGTGCACTGTATTTCATCCAAGCTGGATTTAATAAAAAAGAAATTACAGAGGGTCCCTGTTAATTTCATATCCGTTAATTTTCACACTTCATTAACTTCACTAAAAGAAAATCAAGGAATGGTAAAAATAACATAAGAAAATTTTCACATCCCCCTTTATTTCACTTTCATAGCACGGAGCGACATTGAATAATCCTTAACCGATATAATAAAAAAAAATTATGTAAGTGATAAATATAAGGATTGTAATTAAATTATCATACAGGATGAGATGATTTTCTATTACACCTCTGCATAATTTTTAATAGAAGTCTATACAATATTTATTTTTCTTACTTTAAGCCTTTGGATACCGTACTAATAATGTTACGTGCCTTAAAAAAATTGAACCCATTTTTATTCCATATCGCCATTGTTCAATTTGTTACTTATGCGATGGTTTATGGATGAAGTCTTTTCTTTTCAGCCAGTATACCATGCTGCTCGGTTGCCAAGAAACTAATATGTGATTCGGTTGGTGTCATTTTGATATTATATATAAAGCAAAATATATAGCGATTGGAGATAAAAAGAAACTAAATATGTTTCCAGCTCTCGAAGCTACGTATATATAGTTTTTTTTTAAAAAAAAAAAAATATGCTAAGGATGTGCTCAAATAAAAAAAAATTGTGTGTTTTAAAAACGCATACATAGAGAACAACAAACACATAGATATAATTTATTAATAATTAATATTTAGATATTCTAAAAGACATACGTAGTGAATTGAAGTATTCAATATATGCACATTCTTCAAAAAAAAAAAAAAATTAATAGTACGTATCCGTTCATTTTCACACCCCCTTTATTTTCACAGAAAAAAAAATGAAAAATGCCCCTATGAAATTAACGGGGACCGTCTGTATTTGAATTTCAGCGCCATGATTGGTCTTTCAACTTAATAAAAACCAGTCATAGTGATAGTATTATTAAGTAAAGTATAAGTTATGTTATAGTAAAACTTGAAAAGGAAGGTGATTTTAATAAGAACACGGTTAAAGAAGTAAGTTTTTTTTTTTTAGCCATGGTGATCAAAAGATAGTCTCTATCTACCAAATTGTTTCACAGCGAACTCCGAAGAAAGCACGGACCTTCTCAAAACACTCAGTTAAACTACAGTAAATACTTTTTGCAGAGACAATCGATTTTGTAAAAGTGCATTAAGTAATTTATATAGTTTTAATTAGTATGCGGCGAAAATAGTTACGCAGTGTAAAAAATAAAAGAAACGTATATAATATATATATATATATATATTTCTAAGCTTTAATACGTATCTCTTTTCTTTATTATGTTGAATCAAAGAAAAACAGGTGTACGTATGGTTGCAGTGATAAAAAAAAAGCAGGTGTTTTCTTGGCTTATGTAAATATTATATTATAGAGTTGATAAAGCGTTTACTCGTTTTTTTTTTTTTTTTTCATCACAACAACAACAATTCTGATATTACATATAGAACCACTTTATATCACTTGACAATGGTTTTTAATTCTCTTTTTATACGTACTGGCCTTTAAAATAATATATGATAATAATAAATAACCTGTTGGGAAGTTTAATGTATCCATTTTACTCATATCGATAGATAGACTATTCGTGAGTGTTTTGGCTAATACGTAACAATAATTCACTAAAATAAGAAATTTTCTTATTACACAACAACAATTAATTTATGCCAAAGTGAATTGTATATAATAAAGGACCCATTTTTATGTGTATTATAAGAGTATCTATGTACAGTATTTATTTTATCAAAAACCTCCAAGACATTAATTTATACCAATCTTGGCATATATCATATGGATGAATAGAACACTTTTTTTTTTTTTTGCAAATACGTTTATTGTAGCGTGGGTTCCCTTTTTGGGATGAAATAAATAGGAATCATAGATTTTAAGAACCGTGGGAAATTGGATGACCATCCTAGCATTAATCCAAGAAAAGAAGTGCTTTATCGATTTAGAACCTTTGAAAATAAAAGATAATACATCAGATGGGGGTTTTTTGTTATATAGAACACTATTATTATTTTTGTTGGTTTCATTTCTTTAAAAGGATAACCTGTTTTTTTTTTTTGCAGGAAGAATCCATTCGTTCAAATAAAAAAAAAATGGATCTCTCCGCATTGATCTTTTTTGATGGAAATGTTTATGTTTCATATGTATTAAGCATTCCCAATTTTTATTTAGATAAACCAATGCCTGATGATCTCTCCCCCTCCTCCAACGCCCCTACAATAAACCATTCAAAACAAAAACAAAACAAAAAAGGTAGAAAAATAAAAGGAATTATATTAAAACTCTTTGGTTAATAATAGCAAATGACAAATCTAATTTTCTATTCAATTCATTTATGTAGTATTATAAATATTGAATTTAAAGGGTAAAAGAAAAGAAACTTTTTTTAGTAAAAAATGTTTTCAGTTCATACAAGTTCTTTTCACATGTAACCTTTTGCTGAGTAAGATTATTCAATGCTGACATATCGCTTAATGAAATTTTTCATCTTCAGTTTGAACAAATAATAATCTTTTCCGCCTTGTTTTTTTATTTTTCCCTTTATTTCTTTTTTTTTTTATTTTTTTTTTCTGTCAAAAAAAATTATGGTAAACATGCCACAAAAGTGTGAAGAATACGAATTTAACTCGGTTGAAGATGCTCTTAAAGACTTTGGTAAGTTTTTATATTCTTCATAGACCAACACTTTCTTTTTTTTTTGTTTCGTTTGGTTTCATGAGTGCGTGTTCATTAATTGTGGGGGGAAAAAAAAAGAAAGAAGTATAATGTAATTTTTGAAGTTGACATTTCTTTTTTTATTATTATCAAGCTGAAAACAAGTTTGTTATTGTCATGGACAATGAAGACCGAGAAAATGAAGGTGATTTAATTATTGCAGGTCAATCAATTACAACTGAACAAATGGCATTCTTAATTCGCTATTCCAGGTAAAAGAAATAACTTTTTTTTTATAATGGAAGGGGTGAGGGAGGAGGAGAAAGGAATATGTTTTTACATATGTGTGTCTATCTACATGCTTATAAACAATAATATGATGAACATGTCAAAAAAGTCACGTGTTATGGATGTGTGTGGGAAGAAAGGGATGACAGAGGTTTAAAAAAAAAAAAGTTGAGTGAAGAAGGAATAATTGATCTTATTACTGTTTTGAATGAAATACTTATATTTATTTATAGTGGATATATTTGTGTACCAATGAAAGCAGATCGTTTGGAAGAACTTCAATTACCTTTGATGGTAGAAAGAAATAGTGAACTTATGAAGACAGCATATACAGTTTCGTGTGATTATATTCATGGTACTACGACAGGTATTTCTGCTCATGATCGTGCCATGACTGCTCGTAAATTAGCAGATCCAACAAGTAAACCTGAAGATTTCTCTCGTCCTGGTCATATTTTACCATTACGTGCTGTTGCTAATGGTGTTTTGGATCGATTTGGACATACAGAAGCTGGTGTTGATTTATGTAAATTAGCAGGTGTTCCACAAGTTGCTTGTATTGGTGAATTACTTAAAGAAGATGATCCAGAAGGAGGAATGGCTCGTCGTGATGATTGTTTTGCATTTGGTAAAAAACATGGTATTAAGATGATTACTATTAAGGATTTAATTGCCTATAGACAACGTGTGGGTCTGTAAAAAGAAAAAAAAAAGTTTATTCTTATTCTTATTTTATTTTATTTTTACCATGTATTTTGTCAATATTTCCTTCGTCCCCTCTTTTTCTCGCCCCTTCACCTTTTTATATATTATATATTATATATAACATAACAAAAACTCAATTAATATTTTATCAAACATTTCCAATCAAGATTTATAATTTGAATACGGCAACCCTCTCTCTTTTCCCCCTACCCTTCCCACTTCTTTTTTTTTTTTTTATTATTATTATTAATTTTGTTCATTTGAGTCAACCTTTTATTCCATATATGTACCTCCCCTCTTTCTTTTTTTTTCATTTTCACCTTTGTAAATAGACCTTATTAGCATCACTTTTAGTAAAAGGCTGATAAACCTATTAGATTATCTATATTTCATTTCATTTCATTTATCTGTGGTTTTGGTATTGACAAGAAATACAATGTGCCATATAATTCATTTTCATTTTTTTTTTTTTTTGGATATAAATGTTTCTTTTTGTGTACGGAATTTATAATAGCCATTCTAAGGAAATGTTTTTAATCGAAGGAATTATACAACTGGATCAAATATTAGTAATATACTTTATTTATTATCATTATTTAAATCTTTTAATTTGTTACACACATCTTTTTGAATATTCATAACCCAATTTTTTAATTTCATGTACGTATTTTTGAAATATCCTATATATAAATATATAAAAGAAACAACATATGAAAGGAGAAAAACAAAACTGTTACTTTTAATCTTCTTGGTAAGTATTTCATTTACTCTCTATTTTTGAGTGTCTTTGAAATCATAGGCGAGACATACAGATGATCGGAGTTAAATCCCTCCCTGATGAGTGTGTTCCCCGAAATAGTGAAATGACGTAGAACAGTGTAGTTTTTAATGATTCAATGGGATAATTTAAACGAATGATACCTCATGTATTTATAATTTATGTATGATGGACTGATATCTTTTCTTTAGAAAGTAACTATCATACATTACAGAAATAAAATAATTGCTATACGTAGTAAACAAGAGATCACCTTTTTTTTTTTAGTTATTCGTTTTGCAGAATACATAAGTTTGCATAGGAATAGCTTTGATTTTATAAAATCATGGTATTATATTTGAAAAAAAAAGTATATATATATATATTTCAATAGAATGATGATAAAATGATACATTGACAAGATAAAACAACAGTTTATATAAGAAACATATATGTAAATATGCATGTTAATATTAATATGTTAGAAAATGATGAAATAGTATATGTTTTGACTATGTAAGAGCCAAAAAAAAAAAAAGAATGAATGAGAATAATAATGAATGATTAAAATAAAAAGTCCTTAAATACTTTTTATTTTTCAATAATACATATAGAATCTTGTAATCCTTTTTCTCATTTTTTTTTTTTTTTTGTATATGGATGATATAAAAAGGAATATTTTTTGTGTTATGATGATCATAGTTATAATGGAATGAATGTTGAAAAGGGAGATTTTTTTTTTAACCACGACGTCGTCGTTGACGTTTGTTACTATTGAAAGCAGATTCTTTTCGTGTATTATTTTTTGCTTCTAAGGCTGCTCGACGTTTACGTGTCATCAATACTGGAACTTCTTCTTCTTCGTCGTCATGATCATCATCTTCTTCAACTTTGGATGACGTTTCTTTCTCTTTATGTAATATGGATGATGATTCACTTGCTTGACTACTATTACTAGTATTATTACTTGATGCATTTGATTTCTTACTGGAGGAGCTGTCATCCGAATCCGATGGACTAGTATCATTTGAATCACTCGTGTCGATATTATTTACATTTTGTTCTCTTTGACTATGAGCATCACTATCGTCATCCGATGCACTTGAACTGTTGGAAAAACTATGATTCAATTCGGATTGATCACTGTCGTTTGAACTACTAGTATCTCTGTCTTTTCTACTTTGTTGTCCTTGACTACTATTATCACTATCACTGTCGTTATCACTGTCGCTGCTATCACTATCATTACTTATACTACTATTATTATTACTCCTATTGTTGTTATCACTGTGGCTGCTGCCACTATCATTACTGATATTATTGTTATTACTACTACTGTTGTTATCACTGTCACTGTCATCATCTGAATCATTGATATTAAGTTGATATCTAGTAGGATCGTCATTACTGCTGTCATCACTGCTGACACTGATACTGTCGGGACTGTTGTCGTCATCTGAAAAGTCGATATTGATTTGTTGCCCAATATTACTTTGATCGCTACTATCACTGTCGCTACTACTGTCACTGCTACTGCTGCTGCTGCTATTGCTACTACTACTATTGCTACTACTACTACTGCTACTACTACTACTACTACTACTACTACTGCTGCTGCTGCTGCTGCTGCTGCTACTGGAATCATTATCAGAATCATCACTTGAAGCAATAAGCATACTTTCATCACTGCTCTCAACCATTCGAGTAACAGGACTAGAACTGAATATATATAAATAATAAAAAATAATAAAACAATTACTCAACCACAAAATCAAAAAATATAAAAATGGGTGGGTTTTTTTTTTTTTTTTTCCAAAGTTCCCAAAATCCCCAATATATATTTTATAATGTAATATGTACAAGAAAATTATTATTTTTTTCTTTTACTCTCACTTACGGGCCCGAAATAATAAGACTCATGTCGCTATCACTTGTATTATCCTCATCACTATCATCCATATCATCATCACTGGTTACTTCAACATCGGAAACAATAAAACCACCTAATCGATCATCTTCTTCTTCACCATCATCATCATCTGAAGATGATGATGATGATGATGCAGAACTATCAGTATCTGATCTTGCAGCTTGTCGAAATTCTAATCCACAATTGATACAATTTCCATCTTCATCAAGTTCCCATGCACAAGAAGGACATCTATTTCTAAAATAAATACATATACATCCATGTTAGCATATAAATATAAATATATATATATATATATAAATGACAACTATAAAATGAAAAATGGTCCTATTTACACTTGATCTTCTTCATCACGAATATGTGTGTGACTCGTTCTAACAGTAAACATACGATCTAAAAATCGTTCAAATTCTTGTACTGCCCTTTCTCTTTCTTCTGTGGATGGTTCTTCAATAGATGATTGTGAGGCAATAGGTGGAAGTAATGATCGAATCGTACTCACTATTATATTTTTAATAAATTTGTTAATTCCCCACTTGATCCATATATATATATATATTTACCTTGTAGTTCAACAGTATATGCAGGTACAGGTCTTACAGCAATATCACGACGACATTGAGGACATGTTTTTTGACGTTCAAACCAAGTTGTAATACAATCTTTACAAAATGTATGTCCTATAATATATATATATATATATATATATATTTAATTAAATAGATTCACCTGATTTATATATATATCACAACTTACCACATTGAAGTGTATAAGGTGAATCAAAATAATCGACACAAATAGTACAACTAAAGGCTAATTATTATTATTATATATAGAGAGAGAGAGACAAAAATTATGTTGTCAGTTTATCTAGAATCTAAAAATAAAAAACATTATAGAGTTTTGACAATTTTTTTTAAAATAAACAAGACTCCAAAAAAAAAAAAAAAAAAGGGGGGGACTTACAGTCTCGAATTCGACGTGTTTGATCAAGAGTAAAAGGATTGGATGAATGTGAAGAAGAAGAAGAAGAAGAAGAAGAAATAGCCATAGAAGAGGATGAATGCGTGTTTCTGTTTTGACGTATAGATTCATTAGACGTTGACGATGATCGTGATTGTGAACTATTAAAAGATTTATCACTTTGAATGATGGGTCTATTATTATCCAATGATTGTTGTTCTTGTTGACGTTGTAATTGTTCAAGTCGTTGGGTCACTTGATTGTTATGGTCTCGGATCTCTTGTCGAATGTGTCGTAGTTCTTCAAGATTAGAACGCATTTGTTCAAGTGCATCCGCAGTATTATTCAATTCATTAGACATTGTTGCCCTCTTTTTTTTTTCTTCTCAATAATAGGATACGTATGAAAGTAAAAATAAATGGTCAAATAAAAAAAAAAAAGACGCGTTCCTTTTTGTCTTTTTTTTTTTTTAAGACTACGCGTTTTTTGTATTATTATTTAAAATAACGCAGCAGTAAGTTCGTTTATTGTTCTAATAAAGCTGCGGATTTACCTTAATAGGCAAGTAGCATTATCACAGAATTTAAAATATTTAATTCATAATTGTTTTGTTTTTTTGTTAATGATTAAAGAATAATACTAGTTGATAAGATAAAAAAAAAAAAAAAAAAAAGGGTGTTTTATCTTATATATAATAGAGATATGTATAATTGAAAAGAGGATGGAAAAAAAAAAACCAGATTCTCGTTCAATTGATGCGAAGGGTTCCTATTTAAAAATGAAATTAATAATAATTTTCATTTTTTTTTTTTGATATATAAAAACTATAATCTAACCTTGGTTGATTGATATACAAGAGGATTTTACTTTTTTTGACTGGTAATATGCCTATAATATATAAAAGTTATTAGTCATTTAAATAAATTATTATTATTATTATTATTAACATACATTTTATATTCATGCATTATACTAGCAACAAATGCTTCAAGATGAAATATATGTTTTTGTCCTTTACGCATTCGATGTTCCTAAAAAAAAAAAAAAAGAATCAATTCCAACCCCCCCATCCCGATTTTTCATATTAATAAATAGTATTATCCACTTCCCTTTCACTCATTTTTGTTATATAACTTACATGAAAAGCTGCTTTTTCAAAAATTATGCGTCTCATTTTGTCATCCATAGATTTAGCCAATTCAAATGATATATTCTAATAAGAATATTCATATTAATTTAATCCGCTTTCTTCTTTTGTTATTTATTTGTTTATTTTTTTTTACCTTCATAACTAAACTAGGTTGAATACAATGTGTTATAAGACTATAAAGTTCTTTACGAATATCTAATAATCTATATATAAAATAAATAATTAACATATAATAATAATAATAATAATAATAAAAACCCCTCTCTCTCACTTACTTTGCAGGTGTTTGTTCATCTAGAATCATTCTAGCAATTTTACTTATAACAAGTTCCCAATCTACTCTATCGGGTTTTTGTACTTCTTCCAAATTTGTTCTATATATAAAAAAGAGTTTTTTAGAAAGTTTTCTTAAAATAAAATTATTTTTTATTATTACCTTCGAACAGCTGTACTTTCCAATGCCAAGAGGGATGCTCTTAAATTACATTGAGTATGTTTTGCAATATTTTGTGCAAGTTGAGTTGGTAATATAAACTTTTCAAGTTGTGCAATAGTCTGTAATGCTGTAGAAACCTATTTAATATAAATTTAATATATCTTTTTTTTCTTTCTTTTTTTTACTTCTTCTTTTATATATATATACCTCACGTTCCGATGGTCGTGCTACACGAATAAGTAAACAACGAGATCGAACAGGTGCAATAATTTTACTAAGACTATTACAACATAAAATAAGTCGCATAGTAGAAGTATGTTTTTCCATAGTTCGACGAAGTGCTGCTTGTGCTTCACGTGTTAATTCATCTGCTTGATCAATAATTACCACTATATAATATAATTTAAAATTTCAGCCTATTTAATTAAAGAAAACTTTCATACTTTTTTTTTTTTTCATATTACCTTTAAATTGATGTTTTGCGTTGGCATCAAGTTGTTTTGATTGGGCTACACCTTTAATTACATCTTGAACAATAACTCGATCATACATTCCCAAATCACTTAAAAAAAATATATAAGTATAAATTATTATTATTGGACATACATTTCTCTTTTTTTTAAAGTTTTACCTTGGATTTAATTCTAAATGATAATTACTTGAAACAATGGTAAAAACCATTTTTTTACGACTTGTTGTTGCAAATTGTCGTTCGTCCACTTTAAGCTAAAATTTAAAAGAAAATTTAAGTTTCCCTATATATATATAGTGGGGTAACATTGTCATAATAGATACCTTTTCAACACCAGGACCGAATATTTCACGAAGAATAGCTGTAATACGTGTTTTTTTACCTGCTCCTGAAGGACCATAAAATAACATGTGAGGAATATTTTCAGAAGCAGCCTAATTTTATAAAAGATTATTACTTTTCAATTTGAAAAAAAAAAATAATAATAATAAAAGTTGTCATATTTTTAATTTTATATACCATTTGCTTCAATTGTCGAGTTAAACCTTTATGATATGTTAATTGATCCAATGTTGTTGGTCTATATTTGTCAGCCCACAAACTCATTTTTAGAAATATATTTATATTATTAGAAGAATTAAGTGTATGAAAAAGAAAGGTAAAAAAAAAACGCGAAAAGACAAAAAAAATTCAAACGCGTGCCTTTTTTTTTTTTTCAGTTCGCGAATAAGCTTTTTTTTTTTTTTCTGTCTCCGAGTATAAATGGCTACTTGAGGGTACACAGAGTATATATTTATAAGTATTTGACATTTATTCTCTTATTATGGTATTATACTCAGTATCATACTTCTACATATACACCCATGGTGTTTTTTTTTTGTTTATTTTCAGAATAATGCATCATTTTTTTTTGATTTAATGATGAGACAGATGTTTTGAGTCTTTATGACTGTAGGTAATGATAGAAATCACAGAGTAGCTCATTTCCGGTTTAGTTGTAGTTGGATGTTTAGTCCGAATCGAAAATCTCTCTTATCAGTTATACAAAAAATAGTTGATTTAATACAATATCAATCTACAACACAAACTTTGAATATTTATTACGTATCTATGTAATCTTTTTTAATAACTTTGATAATGATATAATATATAATAATAGTGTGTTATAATTAAAAATAGGTACGTACATATATAAAACTGATTGATTTTCTTTTTAGCATTCTACAACAATATATACTACATTGATGAAATTGAAAAAAAAAGTAGTGGTCTTGTGATAAATCCTATCAAGCCACCAAAAAAAATTGGTAAAGATGGGTTGAAAGTATTAAAGTTGCATAAACTTTTTTTTTTTTTCATTTGATTGAATTGATCATTTTTTTTTTCTTCTTCTTTCTTTTCTTACATTGGGGTTGTGGTTTATTTTCTTTTTCAAATAATAATGTCTTCTTATGGTGGTAAAAGACCACCTTCTTCTCCTAAAATAAAAACACTTTCTACGAAAGCAGGTCTTGAATTTCCTGTTACTCGTATTCATCGTTATCTTCGTCAAGGACGATATTCGCATCGTTTTAATACCAATGCTGCAATTTATTTAACTTCGGTTCTTGAATATATTACAGCGGATCTTCTTGAAATGGCGGGTAATGCTGCTCATGCAAACAATCGAAAAACAGTTACTCCAAGACATTTACAATTAGCTGTTCGTCAAGATCCTGAATTGGATAAGCTATTATCTAATGTTATTATTGCTGAAGGAGGTGTTATTCCTTATATTCATCCAATATTACTTTCTTCAAGTAGTGAACAACGATAATAATAATAATAAGAAATCATTTTTAACTGTATAAAAAATGTGGATGTAGTGTTTTTTTTTTTTATATCTTGTATTTTTATTTTCCTTTTTTTTTTAGCTATAGTTTATTAATATCTTCTTTATCCATTCACATACATATGTATACTACATCCAATATGAGTAGTTTATTCAATCAATCAAAATAATATCATAATAAAACCCTTGCTTATGTAATTATATTACTGTTATTATTCATTTATATAGTAAATGTGTTGTTACTATGAATTTAAATATACATACAGTATATATATTTTCTGCTATAATAGATTAATTTATAATTATAGTTATGCCTTCTAATATTGATGACAATTAAAATATTGAAACATGATTTTTCTGTTATTGCTTTTTCTTATTTATTATCGTTTATACTGGATCCTTTAAGAAGGGAAATGAAAAAAAAATATTTATAGACTACGTATACAACTCGTGCGATTTTTTTCAGATGAAATTAAATATTCATGCTGTCCAGTCACCGATTGATATGAGAAGAATAAACAGTCAGCCCAAGGAAAAACAGTACGTACATGTTTTTTTTTTAACATTTATTCCAGATGTGAAGAGGTACCTATGTATAGTTTATATATCTCTATCACATCATACAAATCGAAATACCAATAATTAAAAAAAGACTGAGTTATTGTTAAGTATTTATAAAATAATGTGGTATTTGTAATGATTTTTATTCAAAACACATAATGAAAATCTATACAAAAAAAAAATGCCAAACGAACAAATCCCATAATAAAAAAATCGCATAGAAAAATATGTGGGTAGACACATAAAAAATCCAAATTTCACCTGAAAAAAAAAAAGCACGGCACCCAGGCTTGAAGCACTATAACCTTCATTTAGCCTCTCGTTCAAACTCGATATCTGATGATAACAGTGAGTCACTCTCCTGTTTCCGAATAGTCCATGGGATGGGTTCCAGGTCTTCAATAGCTCTACACAATATTACATGTCGAACTATGAAGCACATGTTACAGGATTAGTTTGGATCAGTTTCATCGGATGTCAGAGCTTCTATTTCTTCATCCGTCAATGTCGCTCCACCAACAAATTAATCAGACTCAATATCTTGAGTAATTTGGTCTATTTGGATTCAGCAGCAAACTGTCTTATCATTGACAGAAGCTTCATTTTCTCTTGCTGCCAATATTCCCCTGATGACCTAATACCACAGGAAACCTTGTAGACTGCATTCCTGCCGATCATTGACGATATGTTATTAGCATCTAGTGCATCATGCACAGTAAATGGTCGCTCAGCACATCCTCTAGTAGTTCTTTGCTTTACGCATATCTGAACATTACTCGCCAATTGGGTCAACATTCTCTTTCTGTCCATTAATAGCAAATAATCAGCTCTTCTTACTGCACATCTGTCATACGATCTTGTGAATGACTTGCTAATGTCAACATATGAAAGTCGCTTTCCATGAATCGGTAGTTTCTGGACGCATACGGTTACCTCCAAATAGTGCCGGAAACGCCAAGAACTTGCTATCAGTATTCAACAATAATGAGCATCATTGAAAAAATAAAAAACTTTAAAGTTAATACCATAAAAAAAAAAATCATTATGTAACTCTTAATTATTTCATAATTCTTAATTACTTTAAAATCTTTAATTACGTACAAAAAAAAAAAAAAAGGTTTTTTCTTTTTAATATTTTATCTATAAAAAGATTTATTAATATGAATTCTGCTAAGACAAAAACTAAAGTTTTTTTTTTATAGAGAATTCAGAACCTTTTTCTTCTTTGAAAAAGAACCATAAAAAGAAGCACTTCGCAAGTTAAGAACTTACGAATTTTTATGGTATTCAACAATACACAATGGGAGCGGCATGTGCCCTTCTCCGGGAGCCATTCGGAGCACTTGCTCGCAAGTGAGTAATGGGGTCTATCAATTTAACGTTTCTTGTACACCGTCATTATCATCGGGATTTTCTTCTGTATCGTCTTTTTCTTCTTCTGCACCATCGTCGTCACCGCTACTATCAGTTTCAAGTGGTGTATTGGGATCCACGATACCACGAGCTTCTATTTCTGTCTTGTCGACTTGAGTGGTATGTTCAGTTACTGCTTCATTAACATCTTCATTTTGTTGTCTATTGTTTGAATGATTCGGCAATTAATTTTCCACTAGAGAAATTCCAAGTGCCTGGTATAATTCTGAGGTAGCCAAGTCGTTGGCAACAGACCATACTTGACGTAGACGAACATTTTTATCAATATAATTACGACGGTACCCATAGCCTCCGTGCTAGCTGGAAACACACCTAATAAATATGGTTGTTGTTATACGTACGAGTCAAGAAGAGTATGATATTTGCTACCGAAACAGGTACGTTAACAATAGAGCCTTTTGCTCCCGAACGGATCCTGTCTGCCCATCACAGGTCAAATTGTTTGAACTATATTTCTCTTCAAGTCTAGTAAGCTGACTAACCCATTGTGGGATTTCCGATAATTGTAATCCATTTGCAAAACAAAGGTTGGGTCGACTTTTTTTTTTGCAAGTATATGGCGTCTGCAAGTTGAGCCAAAAAAAAAAAAAAAAAAAAAAAAAAAGCCGAAGTTGCCTCGCTGTCTACTACAAACAATGAACTCTTGCTTTAGTAATCAATGAATCCCTTGATACAACTGTAACTGATGTGTCAAACCAAAGTTCTCCACAGCAATTGCAAATATTGGTTGGGCCATTACCAATTCTTTGCATGTATATATTGTCAAGTCTTTCTCAAGAAAGACGGTTCCTTTGGGCGGTTGTTCCTGTCGTTGAACTAATGTTTGAATTAGTAATGTAATAGGCTGGTTAATTTCTATATGAATTAATTTACCTGTTCTTGCCCCCGATAATCTTGATAATCCAACGGATGAGCCGCTGCATCTCTTGCCTATCTTGTACCGAGTTTCACCAATGCGATCAAACGTGTTTTATAATACTTTGCCTAATTTTGGCATCAAGTCTCTTCAAAATTGCCAGAGCCTGTACGTAAACATTATGAATTTCTCTCTCTCTCTCTCTCTCTCTCTCTATATATATATATATATATATATAAACCGAGTCAAATCATTTAAATAAATCTGGTTTTTGTTATCTAAATTCATGTTTCCTCTCTGTATAAAATTTGCATGATAAATTCATACGTACCTTCAAAACTTTATAAACGTAATGATTACTTGGTTAATCAAAAACAAGGACATCCTGGTAGCCTAGATAATCGTTTTCAAGTAAAATGATTAGAATCATCTATCAGTTTATTTTTTTCATAATGATAATAAGCCTTCTTTTTATTTTGTTCTAGTCTCAAAACTTTTTTTTTTCTTGTCAACAAGGCTCCAAAAATGTAAGTACATTGTCCCATAGTAAACACATTAATAATACTCACAAATAATAATGGATCTACCAGGTGTTCTTTTTTTTTTTTTTTTTTGATATCTTTCATGTTGCTACATTTTGTCACGAGTTTTATTAGATACGTAAGAAAAAAAAAATTCCGGGATCTATATTTTGTTGCAGTTGTTTGCATCAAAACTTATGGTGGTGAAGATCAAGTTTTTTTTGATCAATAAAAAAAAAAATAGTCGCTTTATCATGTTTAACCATCGTTAGCACCTCTGGTGACTTTTGAAAAGGTTAATTGTCCATAAACTCTTTGGGTCATCATCCTTTTTTTTTTTTTGTTCCCACTTTTGAAGAAACACAATGACATCTCGTCTTTTATCTTTGTCAAAATGTATTGCTTTCTTATGCCGTCTATGTATGAATCCCCCCTCCACTCCATTCATCCAAAATAGACATCTTGATATATTGCCTAATACACTGAGCATAGTGGAGGAAAATGTATTCCATTCGAAAGCTTTCGTGGATGTTTCTTTTTTTTTTTTTTCAGACTTTCATTCTTATGGGCCAATGTAAAGTTACTGATTATACGTATATATTCGTATTGTTAAGAAATAATACACAATTTGCAGAATGTTTTCCATCTCATTATTGTAGAAAGTAAAATATCTTGTTTTTATTATTATTGGAAAGATATCATCGTCGTCATCCATTGATTCAGGAAGTAGAGTCAGTGCGCTTATTATGAGATGGGATTAAGATAATAAAAAAGAAAAAAAAATAATTTGTGGGTTCCAAGAGTATATAGAATTTTATAAAAAAAATTAAAAGTCTAACTATTTGTAGATTTTACTCGGCAAAGTCTCCAGGGTATTGAAGCTAAATAATCGAGGCTATCAATACCATCTCTGTTTCTATTTATTGCTCTTGTGTTTTCTTCTTTTTAATGTTAATTTCATAAAAAAAAAAAAAAAAACTTAAAAGATACGTACGTAGAAAGATATGTTTTAAAATAATACTATACATGTGATAAATGATGATTGATATCAAAGGTACAGAATTGGAGAGAGAGAGAGAGAGAGAGAGATTCTAAATTAGAGTGAGTGTGGGGAGGGGGGGGTTATATACTCACACTCAAAAAATGTATATATTTATACGTAATTTGATATGTTTCAACAAAAAAAGAACTTTTCAAAGAGCATGATAATATAAAAAAATAAAAAAAAAGGGGGGGGGGAAGCAATGTTGATCGATTTATACATAAAATCATTACTTTGGATCATGTGTGGCAAATGGGGGCGAAAAGAAGAAGCTTTTAATTGGCTTATGTAAAAGGATTTTTTTGCATAAATATCTGTGCCTGAAAAAGTTAACCCATATTCTGTTACTCTCTCCTATTTTGTAAGTAACACTACTTCGTTTTATAATGCCAAAATACCAAAATACCCAAAAAAAAAAAAAAAAAAAGTGGAAGATATAAAAAATGTGTGGTTAATAATAAATTATAAATTATTTTGTTATACATATTTTGTAAAATTATATTAATGATGGAAATTCATAAAAAGTAATAAATAAGCAACAATAATAGTGATAAGTTGAGTGGGAGAGTTGGTAAATAATAAGAATAAAAAACAGCTTTAGGGGGGAGGGGGAGTGAGTATAAAATTGTTTTTTTTTTTTTTTTTTTCGTTTTTTCATGTATAAAAATATAATACGTAAAAGTCGTAAATAATAAAAAGGGGAGAAGAGGGAAAGTTATATATAAATATGACTGGTACGAAAACGGAGAAAAAGGTTAAAAATAATAAATTGGATAGAGTTCTTAAAAAGAGGGCATGAAAAAAAATATATAAAAGTTTTTTGTTTTTTTTTTTTTTGTTTTTTTGTTTTCCTATTTCAAAGTTGATATAAAAGACAATTCAAAAGAGAATTGATGAAATGGGCGTATAAGAAATATATAAAAAGAAGAAGAAGAAAGATATAAAATACTTAAAAAAGATAATAATCACCAACGTAAAAAGAATTATTATTATTGATTATTGTTTCTTTTAGCAAGCATACTCCTAATACGTAAAGTAGAACCAGGACCACGTTGTTGAGGATTTTTTGATGTTGATGTTGATGATGAATTAACCTTTTTATCATTATTATTATTACTATTACTATTATTATTATTATTATTATTATTTGTAGAAACGGCATACATGGAAGGAGATGGTGGCGAGGTTGTTGTTGAAGATGAATAATGGGTTGTAGGTGCAGGAATAGCACTCATACTAGACCTAGTTGGTTTTTCTTTTATTGCCTTATGTGATGTTAAGGAGGACGTGCGTACACGCGATACACCTGTACTTGCTCTCACGGGTGTTCGTGCAGCTGCAGAATGGCGATTATGGATTTTCCTTGCAGCAGCAGCAGCATTAGATGCTGCATTGGGTGGAAGTGGTGGTATTACTGATTGTGATTGTGATTGTTGTTGATAAGAAGATGGAATGGGTATGATGGATGAATCATTCGTAGTAGTAGGTGTTCCTGCATGTAGTGATGATGTACGACTATGAGAAGGTCGATCCGTACTACGTGATGATGTACTCGTTCTCATTGAAAGACGTGTTGTACCAGATGAAGAAGGTGTAGGTGATCCTTTATTGGAAGAATATCCATCAAATGACATACGTGATGGATGCACAGGTATCTGTTTTTTTTTTTTATTTAAATAATCCCCAAGTATCATAAAATTAATATTATTTTCAATATACTAAAAAAAAAAAAAAACAATAATAAAAAAACTTACATTTTGAGCAATCAAATCATCTTCACGATCTAGCGTTTCATTAATATCTTTACCATCAATAAACATAGGTGCACCTCTAGAATATTGTTTCCATAGAATCACACTTTCTCTAATCTTGTTGCCAAGCTATAAATGAAAGCAAAAAAAAAAAAAAATGAGTTTTTCTTTTTAACATAAAAAAAAAAAAAAAAAAAAAGGGGAGGAATGCTAAACGTTGTTTATCTATATTAAAGAAAGGGAAGGAGAAGATAATAAAAAAAAAGAACTTTATCCCTGTGTATAAACATCTGCAGGAGTAAATACTAGAAAGATTTTCAGTTATATTTTACCATTTTGACTTCTTCTGGTGCATTACGTCTTCTTGCACTTCGAAGTAAAATTGTTCGTCGTTTCATATTACTCTTTGTGGATAATGCAATCGTTTTTGCAATATCTAAATCCACCTTGGCCTTTTGCAAAGCTTGAACATCATCTATTATATATATATATATGTGTGTGTGTGTGTAAATTGAATCATTCTATATATACATATATATACTGAGAACTAGATCCCATTCAGTTCTTTACCTGTAGTTCCAATACTTTCAAAAAACTTTGCAGAGTCCAAATCTAAATCTCGTAATAAATCATTCAATTGACGAAGAATATGTTTGGTATCTGGTTTATATCGAATACGTGTTGTAAATCTTGCAGACTAAAATTGTTTAATATAAGTTAAAAAGTGAAATGATTCCATTTTTCTAGACATAAACTTGCTTTTTTTTTTTTCCTGATTTAAAACCCGTCGATCCGCCCCACACACACACACATATACAAAATTATCCCATGATAAAAAAAAAAAAAACTCTCCAAGCCTATTATATACATACCATACGTCTTTCTTGTGAATCACTACTAGCCATAGAAGGTCTTCTTTGATGTTGTTGATATTTCTTTGTTGTTGTTGTTTGTAAAGGTGTATCATATAAACAGCTAGCGGATTTAATAGCCGAATCCAATGTTGCTTCCGCATGCATCAATACAGATTCATCTCGTTCGCCTGATAAACCCATATCTTTTAACATAGATTCAATTTGTGTTGTTGTTGTATCGACATTAATAATAGCTTGGTTAGCAAGTTCAAGTTGTGCTACGAGTTCATTAAGTTCAGCTGTTTTAAGTGTTAAGATGGATCTCAAATTGGCGATCGTTTGAGTACCCTAAGAATTCATTTATATCATGATGATAATTACAATATACATTTTTATTATTTATATATAATATAACAGAAATATATATATATAAAACTAATACAATAGAAATGTGAAAAAAAAAAAAAAAAAAACAGATTATAATAATACCTCGTCTAATTTACTTAAAAGTTGCATGACAGCTTTATCACTGCCATTATAATCATCTTGTTGTTGTTTAATAGAATGTGTGGTTGTAGTATTTGTTGATATCGTATTATCTTTTGTCATGCCATTACCACCACCAATAAGTGTATTAGACGTATTGTAAGCCAATTCCGACATTGATAAAAAAAAAAGTTTGGTTCATAAAAAAAAAAAAGAGAGAATAAATATTTTCGCTTTTAAACTTATTATTATTTGTTGTTTATTCTTTGGGCTCCTGTCTAAAGATTTTTTTTACTTAAAAAAGAAATGGAAAAAAAAAAAAAGATGTGTATATATAAATTGGGGGGTTTTTTTTAGACAGAAGCTCAATTGTAAAGGGGGGGGGGAAGGAGGAGGAGGTGTACCAAAGAAAAGAGAAAAGTAAAAAAAAAAATAGACTTGTAGGCGAAAAAAGCCAAAAAAAAAAACAGACGGAGAGTGGAACTTTTTATTTTTAAGGTGAAGTCATAAGTAAAGATCAGATGATACACAAACTCTTTAATTCTTTGTTTTTGGTTTTTGAGGAGTACTCTTTTTACAATCAGGTGGAATAGGTGTATTTGAATCAATTGGAGCATGTAATACTGTTCCAATTTTATAATATGTATGATGATTTTTATAAAATTGTTTCCAAGTTTCAATACCCTATTATATATATATATATATATATATATTATTAGTGTGTTATTATCTATATTTCTTTACACCATGAATAGAAATTTACCTTGACTTGTGCATCTGATAATCCTCGGAGATCATGGGTTAAATGATCCTCGAAACAACCCGTCACATAAGCTCTTGCTGCATCTTTTCCTGCAAAATGATTATAACTTCCTCCTTGACCATACCATCCACGACCTTGAGTTACATCAAATACATCTCCACTATAATAAATAATTCATAAGTTATAATTTATCTCCCTCTCATTTTATTTTTATATATATATAGGTATATATAACTTACTCAACAGCTAAATAAATAGGTAAATTTGGATTACTACCATCATATCGAATAAGTTGTTCTTCTGAAAATACTAATTGTTTTTTCTAAAAGTTTATAAATAGTTTATTACTTAAATATTAACTGATGCCTCCCACTCTCTTTCTCTCTTTCTCTCTTATATATATATATATACTTACGGGTAGATAATTGTTAATATTAGTCCATTTACCACGATAACCCCAGGTCCAGGTTTCAGTGATTAGGTACGAGGCACCAAAGAATAAGATGGTAATCCACACAAGACTCATCAAGATGGTAGTTACAATGGAAGATAAAGATAAAGTTTTCTTTAACTTTTTAGATTCATTTTTAGAATCTAAATTAGTTATAGGTACTTGATCTGATGGTTCTCCCGTTCGTTTTCGAAGTTGTTGTACGTTTGTCATTTTATTTTTTTATTTTTTTTTGAGAGGAGGGAATGGTCAAAACGAAAAGTTTATATATCACATATATTTTATTTACTTGTTTGTCAAAACATTTAAACCTCCGCCTAAACATTGGCAGGATTCTTTTTTTTTTTTTTTTTCCAGCGCAGCAGCAATGAAGTAGTTTTTAAGAAAAGAAAAATAGTTTGATTCATGACCAAAACCAAATAAATTGTTTTTTTTTTTTTTTTTTTACCCCTATGCTAAATTATTAAATGTAGATCCATTCATTCATACAAGTAATTACTAAAGGGTTATCATTGATAATGAATGTTTCACAGCGAGATTTAAAAAGATCAAATTAAATAATATATTTTTCAACCAACTTCTACGTATGAATAATAATAATAATAAAACTTATATGTATTATATGAATATCCATGATGATGTGACGACGGTAATAATATGGATATATTAACTTACATTGATATCATGAAAAATGACAGTACTGTAATTACAATTGTGTATAAACATTTAGAACTATGTACTCACAAAAGAAAAAAATTGAATGTGATAACTTTTATTTTCACTACCTATTTCTATTAACAACAACCTATTTTATCTCTTTCGTTGTAAAAAAAAAAAAAAAAAAAAAAAAAATTGATAAGAATACGCTTACATGATTATTAAAATTTCTGTTTTGCATAAATAATCAATATTGTCTGAGCCACGTCTGCTGCTTACGAGAAATTTTACTCAGCCTCCAATCTTTAATAATCATGCTTTTTACTCTCTCTTTCTCTCTCCCTTTTTTTTTTTATCTTTCTTTTCTTTTTTTTTTTTCGCTCAAGTCTTACAACAAACTTATTCACAGTATTATTTATCAGTGATGGCACCACTTGAAGTAATCGGTGCTGGACTAAGTCGTACAGGTAAGTTATTTATTTAAAAAGAAAAAAAAGAGACTGTATGTAGTCTATGTATATCTTGTGCATTAACAACAATAAGAAAAAATAAAATAGGGACAGACAGTTTACGTATAGCACTTAATAAACTTGGGTAATATAATTTATACATTGTTCAATACTATTTATTGCAAAAAAAAAAAATATCTTAACCAATGTTTTTTTTTTGCAAAAAAATAAATAATAAAAGATATAATACACATCATATGCGTTCAATGCTAGAATGTGATCGTCATCCTGAAGTTTTTGAAGAAGCGTATAAAAATCCAGATAAACCAGTGGATTGGGATTGGCTTTATGATGAATTTACTGCAGCTGTAGATTGGTAAATTATATTTCTCTCTAGCTATTACGTACACATTTATCCACCATTCGAGAACTGCATATACTAACATTTTCTTTTTTTTTTTATGTTGCACAAATAATGAATATAGTCCAACGACATCATTTATTTCTCGTTTAATTCAATATTATCCAAATGCCAAAGTCATTCTTACAAAAAGAGATGCTGATAGTTGGTATAAATCCGTTATGAATACCATCTATCCATTGTATGATGTACTTCCTCCAAATCCAAAAGAATATCTTATACGAAACACCCAGATGGTTACAAACATTTTTTTTAATGGTGCTCTCAAAGATAAAGAAAAATTCAAGAATGAACCGGAAGTTATGAAGCGTCAATACGATGAATATAATCAATGGATTATAGATACTATTCCTGCAAATCGTTTATTGGTACTTGATCTTCGTGAGGAAATTACTTGGGAAAAAATCTGTTCATTTCTTGAAAAACCTATGCCAACCGATGGTGAGCCATTTCCTTTTGTGAATACAACCCAATCTTTGCTAGACGCATTTCCAGAAATGGTGAAGCAAATGACAGATATAAAAACAAGAGGATGAAGCTATTGTTACTACCACGGCTACAACTTCAAAAGAAATAAATAACTTATCCCTACTATTATTATATTATCAAATGACTAAATTCATATTGAATAAAGAAATACTTATTTATTATAATGCCATACTATTATTATATTTCTATATACCGGTATTAGCTACTTTTTGCTCCCCAGTGAGTGAGTCATCGTACTTTAATAGGATAAGTTATTTGAGGACTGCGAAATGGTTTTTGATAGCATTAAAAGGAACAATTGAACATTTATTTATATATGTTAAAATAACATAAGCAAACCACTTCTAATTCTGATGAAAATAAATGATCTTGATTTGAGAATGTTCCTGATACATTCTGATTATCTGATCCATCAACCACTTTTTTTTTTTTTTTACATAGTAATTCAGCCAATAACAGAGCCAACTAATAATAGTATTTCCAAGACTACCATAAAAAAAAAGCCATTAATAAGTGATATTGAGATCTTTGATGAAAATAGAATCATTGTAATCTGTGTGTTTGTTGTTTGTTGAATGGACATATCATACGTATAATGCTTTTCTTTTTTATCTAGGGTCAGTGTGAGCATTCTTCTAAATATTTTGTTGTACGTATTTGATAATAGCGATAATAAGAATAAGTCACTTGTATTTTCGATACATGTATATCAATTACTGTACACTAAAACACTACTTTGCATTACGTAATACTTGTTGTACGTATATGTAAAATATAAGATTTGTAGAATGAATACAACATGCCAGTATCAACATCAACAATACGTAATAATAGTAGTAGGACTCATTGTATATAAGTAAGCTTTGGATATCCCATAATTAACATGATGAATTCTTATCATGATACGCTCGAAATAAATTCTGCGATATGAACTTTAATCGATACATATAGTCAACAAAGAAAAAAGTTATAGTTTTATAAAAGTAATACGTAGAGTAAGTTACTTTTATTATTTTGGTATATACGTACTCCATAGATTAGAAAGATTTTAGACTATCGTAAATATAACAAAAAAAAAAAAAAAAAAGAAGAGGGATGAACAATTAAAAAAAAATATGTATACGTAATAAAAAGTTTTGTATGTAAATTAAAAAAATGATACCATTTTTTTTTTTTACGTAAATCTATATTATTAACAACCTAAAATAAGAAATGGTTATTTTTTTTAAAAAAAAAATAATTTATATGGGAAATTCCTCTCAAGCTGAAAAATAAAAAGTAAAATGTTAAGCAAGATTTTTCAATTTTCTTTTCTTGAGAAGAAATAGAGGATGGTTCAGTATATTCTTCAATCATTATTTCACCTGTTTTAATCTCTTCCGTTTGTTCGATAGTGGCCAATGGGTCATTGGGATCAATACCCTTATACCGTAACTCTTTTTCAGCATTCCACACACAAGTAATGACCGTGTGCTAAAAATAACATCTAATTCTTCCAATGTCTTGCCCATGGTTTCAGGATAGAGTGCCCAGACGATAGGAATAGCAAGAGCAGCAAACAAAATAAATGTAGCCCATCCAATACCTGCTAACATGGGTGGCGTAATTTCCATGACAACAGCATTACCAATAGACCATCCTACAACACTCCATGCACCACCACGTGCTCGCATACGGAGAGGATAGATTTCAACCTGTAAAAAAAAAGGGATTTGTGAAATAACAGAATATTAGAGATAATAGATTATGGTTTCTAAAAAAAAAAAATAACATGACAAGATTGATTTCTATTTCCTCCTTCCCCCCCCCCCTTTTTTTTTTTTTTCTTCGTCTCTTCTAGACTTACGGGATAAAGCCAAGGAACCGTGAGCCAGATCATACCAAAAAAATGCAGTATAAATAAAAATAAATACGGCACTTCCAATACCATTTATCCCTTTTGAATATAAGAAAATAAATAAGCGAGTTCTTCATTTTATTAGGTACGTACAGTCATTATTGATAAATACACTATCCTTTTACTATTTAAATTATATCTGAAAACTATACTTACTGTTGGATTGTGTGCCATAATATCAGGTTTTGTTAATACTGCAACCATAATTAATGCGATTCCTTGACCAACAATATAGCTCCATAAAATAATGAAAATCAACAACCCCATCGATCCAATGTGAACACTACCATTAAAGTAGCGATCATATAACTAACATTATTACAACCGGACAAAAGTTGGGATGTATACGTTCAGAAAAACCAGATTGGGCAAACGTTTCAGGTGTGTAGACAGTAATCTACGTATTAAAATAAAATTTCCCAAATGAATAAACTTTCGACGATTTGTGTTACAGTTTTGCATCTATTTTAACAATGGGTTAAAAAAAACGTACAACACCAATACCCGTGAGTTCTTGAATAATTTGTAACCAAATGGATAAATGAACACGTGACGTGGGATATTGGATTCGTCGTACGTATTTAAATAACATGGCCCAATAGTTTGGTTCACCCCCTTGTTTTTCTTCAAGTAATAATGTTTCCTTAATTTCTTCATATTCTCGAATAACATCAGGATGGCCGACATTACCGTTACCACGTAAAGCTCCAAGGATATGTAAAGCTTCTTCTGTACGACCTTTTTTAACAAGCCAACGAGGAGATTCAGGGAAAATGTTGATTAGCAAACAGAGAACGAGCAAAGGAACCGTTTGAAAACCAATAGGGAATCGCCATCGGAAACTGCCTTCATAGGTGTTTAAACCAAAAGCGATCCAATACTGTTGTCAAAAGAAAAAAAAATAAATGAATAAAAAAAAATAAGCTTTTTTGTTGGACGTAAAGTGGGATGAACAAAAAAAAGAGACATGTAGAATAATGGATTATTCTCACTTACGTACTGCAATAACAACACCGAAAATATTAAGTGTAAATTCCATTGCAATAAACATACCACGTGAAGTATGATGTGATGTTTCAGCACTCCATACTGGTACAATAGCATTTCTAGTATATATTTTTTATAATCATCAATTCATTGTTAATATTTTATTATCAGATGAATAGTAATATTCAAGTAAAAACAAGAATAATTGAAATACGTAGCTTACAAATGGCCTGTACCAATGCCAGTAATAATACGAGAGCAGATCATCCAAGGAACGTTTAGAGCAGCAGTTTGAAGAGCAGCACCGAACAAAGCAATAATACAACCGACAACGACACACTTGATACGACCCATCTTGTCACCAACATACCCACCCATCAAGGCACCGATTAATGTACCCGCATAATATACGCAACAATACCACCCAAAAGGGCTTCATTATTCAATAAACCCATAGTATTTCTATAGTCTGGTGAAATATTGACACCACTCATTACACCCTGATCATACTATTACGACATATAATTTTTTTTTTTTTGTTTGACAGAATAGAAATGAGATTTAATTTCATTGTAGTAGTAGATTACATAATAATAGTATAGTAAAACTCACTTAAGTACACCAAAAATAGATAGACCAGCGGCACAGTTGATGGCAATCACCAAGCTATTCCCTGTCAAATAATTTGCTACTTGCAGTGACCTTAGCATATGAAATATATATATAACAAATTGAGAAAATAAATAAAAGAAGAAAAGAGAAACACACACACGCACAAAAAAACAAAAATAAGCTTTATATATAAGTTACGCATGGTGATCCGCGAAAAGATACATACCCAGCAAAGTTGATCGTGAGTATTTTGCTTTGCATCTATGATAGTTGTGTCATTCAAGATAGGTGTATCGATTTGTTGTCATACGTACAAAATTTTTTCCATTGCATGTAAAAAAAAAAATTAAAGCTATAATTTCTATATACTTCGATGTTTTTGTCATTACCATGGCTTTTTTTTTTTTTTTTTTTTTAAAAAAAAAACTCTTTGATTTTGATCAAAACGAACATGGTATTAAAATAATGAAATAATACATATCATGTGAGGGTACTATTATCCCGCTCAATCTTTCACATACCCTTAAAGAAAAAGCATTATCTGTTTAACGGAAACGAATGTTACACATGGAATTTTTGGGTGATATGCAGAAAAAAAAATATAGTCCTTGAAGTCCATCATTGGTTGATTTTAACCAATACGTAGGGGAAAATTATTTTAAAAAAATGTCAAATTCCAGCCAAGAGACTTTACCATAAATAGTCCCATTTTATTATTAAATTAAAGTTGAAACACTATTTATTTCTTTTTACTTACTCTTGAAAAATTGTTTCCATCAAAATAGAAGATTATAATGTATTTTTGTATATTTAAAAATATATACTAAAATATAAGTACTATTGACTATTATTACATGATTATAGAAAAAGATAGGTTTAATACTTGTATAAAATTGGCTATATATCCCTGATTGATCAGAGCATCATCTGATAATAGATTTAGTATAAGATCAATATAATCTGATTATTTGACTTGTTGGATTAATCTTTTTATATTATTTTATATATTATGTATATGGAAGAATAAAAAAAAAAAAGGTGTCTAATTTAATTACTCTGGTAAAAAATGAATTGATCTTATCGTTAGTGCAATAATTTTATTATCAATGATACATCCATATTTTACATATTCAAAATAAAGCAAAAAAAAAAAAAAGTTAATGTTAATAATATAAATATATCAATAGTAGCTATTACGCACAACATCTTCTCTTCAATTATAGTTGGAAACCATATTTAACTAACAACAACAACTTTAACTAAAAAAAATCTTTTATCCGTATTGTTTTTCTCCACAAGATAATTTTTTGTATCTCTTCTTTGTCCAGATTTATATACATTGTACCCTCACCCTCACCACTATATAAAAAATATTCACAGAGGGCTATATACCAACAAATCACTATTACGTATCATCGCCTTAAAACGAACTTGATGTCGAAAAAATGCTTTAAAAATATGGATACTTTTACTGTCTTTTGTTGGGTATCTAATGATATTGCTAAATTACATAGAACAGAGAAAAAGCGATTAATCAATATCTGTCTACGGATAGTGGATGGTTGGATGAAAAACGTATTATGTTTTGTTTGTGTCATTTATTGATAACAATTTTTTCTTTGCCAGCAATTATAGTTGAGGTACATTTCACAGCAGATACGTATATTTTTTTTACGACGTATATCATCAAGTATTTCAATCATATATACAATCGACAAGATCAAAAGATCTCATTGTCTTAACAATATGTTTTAAAAAACAGATTGGTAATTCATGTGTTCAATTCATGAAGATTTTATTCAGGGACTTTTAGGTAAAGAGTGATTCTATAATCACACGTACAACAGTAGATGAATGCGCGGAATAGCATAACAACAACCACAGTGACAACAATAGTAATTACAATAACAATTATGATAATCATAATAGTATAATAGTATAATAGTAACTATAATAACAGTCGAAATTATTATTAAATAAGGTCTATCTATCATAGTTCCTTTTGTAGTACCAAAGCAGGGATTCCAAAAATACTTGAATTAACATTTAGGATGTGCGTAAGTAATGTCTTGACATTCTTCTTGCCTTTGAGCTGAACAACTCATTGCAATCTTTTTCTATTAAACTGTTTTATTCATCCGCAAGATTTTTTTTTGCTTTAAATAACTTAACGTTATGTATTCACTTCTACAAGAAAAAAAAAAGAATCGGTCAAGTTAAAAGAAATTCACAGAGACATAAAAATAAAAAATAAAAAAAGACTTATCTTTTCTGTAAATGTCTACTCCCATCAAGTGCGCTCAACGCATCACACCGAGGGGCCCGTAGACCGCTGTCGAATGCAATACTTCCCACTCCTGGTATTCCCCAGGTCTTTCTCACCTCATCTTGGGAAAATAAAAAAAAAATCCCAAAACATAGTCGCAGGGCGTGACGCACACAAGATGAAGTAGATATTTCGCATCACAACGAGGGGCCCGTAGACCGCTGTCGATTGCAATACTTCCCACTCCTGGTATTCCCCAGGTCTTTCTCGCCTCATCTTGAAAAATAAAATAAATTTCAAGACGTAGTCGCAGGGCAAAATTGTAAAAGTTGTAGAAAAAGAAAAGAACAGAACGCGTTTTCATCGATGAAACAATTGATATAGGGAGTGCTGTCCGCAGCATTTTTTTTTTTGAAACTCCTGTCTCTTTCATTATAACCTTTACTGCCTTAAATTGTGATATGCACGCGTTAATTTTTTTTTTTTTTCACAACACTATTAAAAAGAAATGTCAAATACTACCCATGTCGATATTCTTTCGACTTTACCTCGGGAAGTTCTAGGTGAAATCTTCCAAAATTTGTCTACAAGTGAACGTTGGATAGTTGCTAGTGTATCTTGTTCTTGGCGATCTTTATTACTTAATTGGCAACCTCATTGGAATTGTTTATCTACTACTACCGATTATCGTCATTCCATTGTACCTGATATAATTCCTTATATACCCTATATTAAAAAAAATTCAGTGAAAAAGATATGTGTATATACATATGATGCATGGCAGATATTTAAGACCGTTGCGTTTATCAAAACTTATGGATTTTATGCTATTAATACATGTGAGTATTTGGAAAAAAACAAAACAAGTAGAGAACGGAATAAGATCAAAAAACAATATCGTTTTCCTCGCGTTTATTATTAAGCTACCAAAGAAAAAAAAAACAGAAACAGAATTCTTACCTTTATTTTTTATACATAAAAAAAAAAAAAAAAATACAAACTTAGTGGATCTGAATGTTGAATATTTTACAACTACAAATTTAGAAACTTTGGTGGATACATGTGGTGAATCATTAAAATATATTACTATTGAAGGCCTCGATGAGCATGAAGCTAATGTTCGACCTGATACATTATTAATATCATGTCCAAATCTTATTAAACTTTATTTTCAAGGATGGGTATATATGGATGATGATTGGAAACCTGATTTAAAAACAAAAATATGTCATAGTTTAACCGACCTCGAACTTGACTTTTCAAACCCTGATGATTTTTACGATTTCAATCCAGTTGCTATTTTACGAGCTGCACCAAAATTACAATCTTTGACACTTAATGTGGATTATTTGTTGACGGTATGTTCTGATATCTCTCATTGGATACAAGAATATTGTCCAGATCTTACAACACTTGTTTTACATCAAGGACATGAATATGATGAAGCAATTCCACCAATATCTTCGTTATCATCGTTAATGACAACAATAGCAACAGGAAAGAAACATGATCATCAGAACCAAAAAGGATTACAACATATTTATCTTCGTCAAAGCAGTGATTTTGAGCCTATCAAAAGAGCAGTACAATGCATGATATCATCATTGCTCGACATCAACCGATCTCAGATAGTAACTTTAGATCTTGGAGGACCAGGGATGATTTGTGAAACAACACTTACACAACTTGCTTCATCCCCTATGCCATCATTAAAAGCTCTTCAACTTATTGAATATGGCGGTGATATCAATAGTGTAAAGTCATCTGTTCTATCTACTTTGTTTCAACTCAATACGATGCCTCACCTGACGCATCTCACCATTTTCTTGTTGAATTTTGTTGATGGGAACGTATTGGAAGCAATTGCTTCCAACTTAAATTGTTTGGAAGAACTGGTACTTTTTCATTGCGAAAGTGTAAGAGGGGAAGGTTTATTACGGTTTCTTCGGCAGATAGGAGACAAGAATAGAAAAAATCATTTACGATCACTTACCATTAAAACATGGGAATCGATACCGTTCACTGAAGGTGCAATGGAAATCTTAGCTTCTGAAGAAAATGGATTTATTGAACATCTGGAAAAATTAAACTTGGGTGCATTTTCTTCTACTAAAGATAGATATGCTGATATTCTAAGATTTTTGGGAGCAAAACAAGAAAGGATTAAAAATAACAAGAAAAAAATGAAAAGGTTGAATATATTTTTTTTATCGAAGGACGAGTTTCAATGGATGCTGAGTGAATTCATTCATCAAAATGAATATCCTCAAGTAAAACAAATTCTTGCAAAAATGGATCAAGTTGCTATTGAGTGGGAATACTCAGTAGGAGAACCAGATCTTAGAGATGGTATCCCTGGTGTTGATAGTATCTTTGAACGAGTGACAAATCTCAATTATGAACGTTCTTAATAAGAAAGAAGGAGAAAAAAAGAATCATAATTATATAGCAATAGCCTTTAAAATATATATCCTCTTTGATACACAACATTACATTCCTATAAATAACAACTCACATATATTTGTAAAATACATATATACTCTTACCCCCCCCCCCCGACTTCTTTTATCCTTATTTTTTAAGTGTATATACAGAAAGTTGATTTTTATGGCATTAAGTAATTTTAATGCAATAGAAACATCTCAAAAAAGAAATTGCTGGAAATTCCTAGTTACTTCTCCTCCGACACACCCTCTCTATTTTTCTTTCTTTTTTTTTTAACTTTCCCTCATCTCTTTCTTCCCCCCCCCTTACTTTTAAACAATTATCAAATAACAATTAACGAAATGCCTTTAGACTATAGCAAGTGGGATAATCTCGAATTATCTGATGATTCTGATATTGAATGTCATCCTAATGTGGATAAAAAATCTATGATTAAATGGAAACGAGAAGCTATTCATCGTGAACGTGCTGAACGTAAAGCACAAATTGAACAACTCGAACAATTTATTCCTATGGAAAAATGGATTTTACAACAAATGGAACCTTTTCCTTCATTTTTAGAAAAATATGGTGTTGAAACTACTTTGGAGAAATTAAAAGAATTTCAAGCACTTGCTCAGAAACACGGTCGACATATTGTAGCCGTTGATTCGGCAACGCAACCTAATACACCTCCACTCATCTTGGATACAGCATTGACTGATATTATCAAAAAGAATAACAAGGAAGATTTATTAGGAGCTATTAAAACATTACAACAAAAAGCTACTGTTGTATTGGAAAAGTCAGAAAAGGAATTAGAACGTTTACGTAAAGAACAAAATAAGAAAATGACGTCGGAAAACATGTTTAGAGAGACTGCCAATCGTACGATACTTAATACAAGTTCATCATCTTCTAAACCAAAAGAAAAAAAGAAGGAAAAGGTGGTTGAAACATTGAATCCAAATGCACAAATGAAGAATCTGGTATGTCTTTTTTTTATTTATTTATTAACTTACAGATGTATAAAGTGGATTATGGAGAATGAACAAGGTTTGATAGATTATGCAAGGTATATTAACAAAAAAAGAATACATATATATAGTCAATTTCGGATGATAAGTCAACAGAAGCAGCAGTAGAAGAGGAGGATAGTGATAGTGGAGATGAAAAGGATATTGAATTATCCAAAGAAGCAGCAGAATTTGCTAAATTGAAAGGATTTGAAGCAAGTTTAAAACACATTAAACGATATCCAGAAATCGTTAATGAAACCATTTCAGATCAAATTCTTGCAGAAGCATTTACATCTCAAATTCAAGGCAAGGAAGATTATGCTCGTAACTGTGTTATTCAAGCATTAACATTACAATACTGTGGACAACTTGGACGTGATGGTGTTAATACATTTTTTACAAAGTAAGTTACAAATACCCGAAAGAAAAGAGATGAGAGTTGAGAGATGAGAGAGAGAGAGTTTAGCTATAATATATATTTATAAAATGCTAATATATATATATATATATATAATCAGAATGTGTACAAATGACCCACAAGCGCGCAATATGTTTTTCAAAGATGCTGATGGTACATATGATCGAATCAAGACACGTTGTGCCGAGATTATTGCCGAACGATCCAATGACCAAGTTGAAACCATTCAACTTCAGGCAGCACAAGATGGATCGCCTATTACCATTCGTATGCCTGATCCCAAAGAAGAAGAAGCATATAAAGTATTTCAAGCCTTACCTGAAACTTTCCGTGATGCATTGAAAACGGGTGAATTGGATAACTTGAACAAGGTGTTGGAACAGATGTCAGTGGATGATGCCGAAACATTGGTACAAGTCTGTTCACAATATGGTTTCCTTGATGTTGGTGAACAAGTCATTGATGAAACCCAACAAGAGCAAGAAACAAAATAAAAATAAAAACGGTAACAAATAGTATCAAATATTATGATTTGTATATTTAATATCATCTCTCTTTCATTCAAAGGAAAAAATCAATAAAGTATACTATTATGAAAGCTGTATATGTATATAAATAAAATATATAATAATAATAATAATAATAATAATAATGTATATTTTTTTTATTGTTGAAATATATGTTTTTAAAGGGAAAGAGAGTAAGAGAAAGAAGCAATCTATATATATTGCTGATTATGTACAATGAAGAAACAGAGAAAATCTTTCTAAGAACCATGTTCTAATTCTTGGGTAACAGGATCTCGTTTAGGTTCTTCAATTTGGGGACCTGTACCTAGATGTTGCGGCGCTAAATGACTTCGTTTACTTTTATTCAAATTTCTAAAGATAGTTTCAATGGAACGGTTCTTGGTTTCCGGAAGCAAGGTATATGTAACAATCATGGCAACAATACCCACGCCAATAAAGATACAGAATGTATATCCTGCAATTCTTTGGAAAATAAGTGGAAACACCAAACCAATAACAAAATTCATTGACCAATTCATGGCTGTAGCCAATCCACTCATAGATGAATTCGCATAAGTAGGTGATAGCTCAGATGTAATCATCTAATAATAATAACAAAAATATACACACATGAATAATATATTCTAAATATAACAACAACAGCATTAAATATATTGGAATAATATCTTACCCAAGGAATCGGGCCAATACCAATAGCAAATGATGCGACGTACAGGAACACGGAAACGACAAGTAATGCAGGAATATTGAATCTGTATCCAATCACCAATAACATGGAAAAAATTGTACATCCAAATTCTGCCAAAAGCAATAATGGACGACGGCCCATACGATCAATCAATAGAACAGAAAATAACGTAGCAACGAAATTTACTCCCATAGTAGCAATGGTCATATATTGTGACATGCTTTGATCAAAGGCTTCATTAAAAATAATGGTAGAATAAAAGATGACAGCATTCATACCGATCCATTGTTGTGTAAAATGCAAAAACAACACTAAACATGTAATATGACGAATCAAAGGATCCTTGAATACTTGGAAAATATTAAGTGCTTCCTGGTGAGTGACATGTTCAGTCATTTCTTCTGATGTAGGACTCACCCCATCTACATCATTAAGGCCACCTGGATGTAAAGCATCTTCTTCATCATGTTCTCTTTGTGCCCCTTGAGTAATACCACCGTTATTTTGCTTCGTTGTCATGGCAGCAGCGCTCGAGTTATGAACAACGGAAGAAGCAGCTGCAGTACCTAATTGAGCTTCTACAATTTCATAGAACTCTCCTTCAATATTAGCGCGTTTACCACGTAAACGTGCAAGAGCATGACGTGCTTCCTCGATACGATTTTGAGATATGAGCCAACGCGGTGATTCGACAATAGTAAAAGATAAAAGAAATTGAATAACTGCAGGAATACCAACAATTGCATAATTGAGGCGCCACCATGGTACATTAGCTGTAGGTAAACCAATAACGGAGGCAAGCAGAATACCAATTACAATAAGAAATCTAAATTATTATTATTTTGTGAGGTAACAATTAGTTTTTTTGCTCTCCAGGAAATATACATCTTGTAAATCTGACGACTATACTTACTGATGACATGTTCCCATTGCACCACGAGCTCGAATTGTGGACGTTTCACCAATATAAGTTGGTATACAAACAGATCCAAATCCACAAGAGAAACCAGCAATAAGACGCCCAATAATGAACTGAGCGTTATCCACAGCAGATCCCATCAAAATACCACCAATAATCCATGGGATCGTATTAACGCGAATTGATAATTTACGGCCTAGTTTTGTTTGTAATGAACCGCCAAAAAAACCAGCTATTAATGCACCTACACAAAATGATGATACAGCAAAACCCCTAAAGATATAATATAAAGGTATCAATGAATGAGTTAGTATTACTCTTTTGCTCTTTAACGTGTGTCCCTGCGTATATATATATATATATGTGTGTGTGTGTGTGTGTGTGTGTGTGTGGTATGTGCTTTGCATTCAATTAACTATACTGCTTATATATTTATTTTACCAGAGCGTTGTATCCATAGGTAAACAATCTGGTAGTCGTGGATCTTTGATGTGAGCATTGCCATTAGGACAATTATGAGTAATTTCACCTGGTACGTTTGGTGAACCAATAGTCCAACCATTAGTAAAAGATCCCAAGGTTGCTACAAGGACACAATATAGCATGTACCCCGGCATCCGGAGTTGTCGTGAATCCATTCTTTTTTCAATTTATTTATTGATGGATTATGTTGATGTTTTTATGTTGTTCGTTCTATGTTTTATATATCAAAAGAAATTATAATTAAATAAAAGAACAAAAAGAGAAAATAGATGGAATATGGAATATGGAACCAAATACAAAAAAAAAAAAAAAAAGTTCGATAATGGGGGAAAGAGCCGGGGGGTTAATTTGCCACTAATATTTTGTTATCCATTTAAGATAAAAAAAAATGATAATGAAGGAAATCAATTATCCCATGTTTTATTTGATTTAACAAGTGAAACATACGTTGATCATGGCTAACAAGTACCCATACATGACCCCTACGCCACAATAAACGCTTGTCAGTAACAATGGTAAAAACTCAAAACCCCCAAATACAAGTTCATGAATAATACTTGAATATAATTGTAATATAATTAATCCTAAAAGATATAATATCTCAATAGGATGTAATATAGATTTGATAGATCTAGTTAAAAAAAAAGGTTAAAATTAAAAATATTCTCCGAGATGTAATCACGATGACCAGTTTATGTATGTTAAACATATTTCATTTTAACTTACGTTTTCATAGTAAAAGCCAATCCGGGTATGATAATCAATGCCCACAATAAAGTAAATGTTAGTTTGATTGGTGTTTCTATGTAATATGGTATAAGAAATATGGAATTAGTGTCATCCATGTAATAAGTAATCCAATGTCTGGGTGTCCCTCCCCTTCTTTTAATCCAAGTTCTTATATTATTTACCCGCAGTATGAAACAGAAGGGGATATAACGAATAAATCCCTGCAGCACTTAACATCACAAATGCCCTCAAATGAAGTTTATTATTGGCTGCCATCAAACTATTTTTTTTTATATCCCCAACACATTATTGTAAGAATATTAGTATTATCACCATTAATATCATCTTCAACCGTATATATATATATATAATTATAATTTACCTGTATGGAATTAATACAATCAAGATTGCCTTTTCATGTACATGCCAACCAAATAAAAATGAGGCAAACCCACATAATGTCAATGATGATAAAAAGTTGTCAAATGTTGGTTTTCGCCATAATAATTGAAGAACAGCCTATATTACATAATGATAACATACAAACAAACAAATAAAAAACCGATGTTATTTACCAATGATAGATTAATTCCTTCTCGGCCTACTTTTTCTATCGTAGGATTATTTGTTTGTTTGTAAGTATTGACGTTTGCCACCCCCTCTGTTCTTTTTTTTGTTACCAGTTGAGCAATTAAAGTTAAAATCATAGTATGCGAAGCTTGTATATCAGGTAAGACCGCAAATTGTGTATCACCAACATATCCACGAGTCATTGAACCTAGTGCTGCTTCATTCATTGACCATCCAAGGCGTCTACCAACTAAATTATGATAATGAGCATTTTTTTTATGATAAATAATTTTACTAAAATATATTTCATACCAAAAATGAAACATCGATCAGCAGCAGCATAGAGTGCCCAAAAATTGGGTGCCCAATACGCATGACAGAGACCACGTGTAAATGGAAACAGTCGATTCAAGAGAGCTGGTAATTGATGTATAAATGGACCTAACGAGAGTGCAAATACACCAATAACTGAACCACCCAGAGTAATGAATCGTTGTATCGAAAAAGATGATAATTGATCTAAAAATTCATAAATATTTTCCCCATTTTAGATTTAAGTCTGACATGAATCAAATAAATTATTCTTACCAGAAGTGAAACAATAAGCTTTTAATAAATATACAAAATAAGCGGGTGCCATATATAAATAAATATGTTTAAAATTCAATAATACAGCAAATAAAATGCCTGATGATAATAATTGACCCTATTTTTTTTTTTTTTGTATTTTGTATTTAGTTAATATCCCACAGATGATCTTATAATAATAATATAAATATTTACCCGCTTAGCTTCAACAATAGAAAGAATTAGAATGCCATAAAGAAATCCATTATACTGGAAATGCATGTGTGTTAAAAGTGAGTTAAGGATAAAATATGGATCAATTACAATGTTTCTCCGGCATGATTCACACACAAACACTAATCTTCTATATATTACAACCTATTACGAAAAAAAAAAAAAGGATATGATCCACAATCAAGAGGCCAGGATGAAGAAAAATTGAAGCTGCTATAAGCCAATTAACATATTGATTTCCAAAATATCGAATGTATCTAATGTAATATATATAAATTATGCATGAATGAAATTGTTTGTTTTCAATTTAAAAATTTGTTTCAAAGATATTTTTTACCTTTTAAGTGACCAATACAAAACAAGTTCACTAATAATTACTGTTAACCGTTGAAAAACAATAGTTTCCCAACTAGCATATTCTAAATTATTTATCACAAGCATATTTGGATCGATCCATTGAGCAAATAAACTCCAAAATTTTTCGAACCATGCAAAGAATGGTGGATAATCAAGTGTCCATATTGATGTATTCTATGATATTTATCATATAAGAAAATTAAAATCTTTTTTTTTCTTATTACATATTTATATATATATATATATATATATATATATAGCATAAGTTTATATTTTTTTTCTTACCTCAATATACCATTTTGAAATAGGTAAACTATTTGTTATAGCTAACCAGTTACGATGAACTTCAAAGTCTGTTGATCTACTTTATGGTTATATATGTATTTATATAACAAGATACATCAACGAAAGGTAATATCCCCGAATAAAATATGATGACAATAATAATTTTAATATTTCATCTGCTTACTATGCTGGAATCAACAATATTTTAATGATGGTACTACCAATGAGTAAGTTACTCATTGTGTCTTACAAAAAAAAAAAAGAAAGGAGTGGCAAGTTTAATGAAGGTGAAACAATATATCAACCCTGACGCCTATTTTTCATTGTATTGTCAGGTCGGGTGTCCAATTTAACTACAAACAGCACACAGCTATGCAAAACGTTGAAGGAACGGTTCCGTTCTTTTTTTTTTCGATATTCCTTTTTCTATTTCTTTCTTTCAATTCATATAAAAGTCAACATTTTCTTTTTTTTTTTCGGTTTTTTCTCTTTTTATTCTCATATAGATATAAACGTATATATATATATATATATACATAACGAAAAATAAAGAAGTATATCACCGTTCTGTTCTACACCGAACTTATTCAATGTAAGTTACACTTTCTTCAATGATGTAAATTAGTTGATTATGTAGAGTTAACTTTTTTTTTTAGTTTTTTTTTATAACTATTATACCCCTTTTTCTTGCTTATCTATAAATTTTGGACAATTGTGTTCTTAATGAGGACAAGTTCTTTCCATTCCTCACGCATATCCAGTAATACCACTAATACCATGGCAACCACAAGTAACCGTGAAAACATACTTCCAGAATTACAGCAACAACTTTATCCATCCGTACCTGATAGATCTCCAAACGCATCCAATGGATCTACACCAGAATTATTAAGTGAAAGTACTGACTTTATTACGGATCATCACCGTGATAATACTAATAATAATAATCAACAACAACGACGACGACAGCGACAACAACAAAATCATAATCATAATCAACGCCCTCGTAATAATGCAATTAAAAGTATCCCGGATTTACCATGGTTAATCAATAATGATAGTAGCAGTAAAAGTTCATCACCCAATAGTTTTCTTGAAGGAGGAGCAGGAAGTCCCTTTACGGATTATTATAATACCTTCAGCAATCTATCACCTACAGCATCCACATCACAAGCGCGAACAAAATACGATTGGAGGTTACACTCACTCATGTTATGTCGACACATATTCACCCGTGGACTTATTGACGGTATCGGAAGCGACATTTCGGTCCACGTGCCAGCCTGGGGCAAAGTGTACAACTTGCATCGAGTCATTTTAGACCAAAATCCTTATTTTAGTTTATTATTAGAAGGCGGGTTTCAAGAGTCGTCATCGGATAACGTCACTTTACATTTCGAGAATAATCCATTCATTACAGACGAGTCCTTTTATTTTGTCTTGACACAATTATATGGGAAATTGTACGATCCAGACATCCATCAAGATAATGTACGACAAATATTGGCGACTTGTTCATTTTTCCAACTGGAACATATGGCGGATTTATGTGTACAATTTATTTTACAAACATTAGATGAAGAAAATGTGATACAGTATTTAAGTTTTGCGGATGAATATGTGGTTTATGGAAGTGATCGTATTCTGAATGCCGTATTTACTTATTTATGTCGAGAAATCTATTCAATGAAGTTGGAAACTGTAGCTCAATTGCCTGTACATTGGATTAAAAAAATTATTGAAAGTGATGCATTCTGGGTACCAAGGTAAAGATATATTTTTGAATTCTGGTGTTATTATTATGATCAGATTTGGATAAATTGAAAAAAAAAAATTGACTTTTATTTTTAATTTTTTCACGGGGATAAAGTGAGTATGATCGATATAAATTTGTTACACGAATTCTCGGTATGCGATATACTTTATTTGGTTGTCAAGAACAAGAAGAACAAGAAGAAGACGAAGAGGAGGATCAGAATTCGTCAAATGGTGACACTGAACAGGAATCTTATATGGATGATATTGAGGTGGTACCATCACCAGATGATCTTCATAAACGGTCCAACTTTGAACCACTTGATCAGCAGCAAAGAAGAGACTCAAGTTCAGTACTATCATCAGCGGTTACAATCAGTGAGGAAGGAGAGGAAGAAACAACAACACGAATTGATACAACAACAACATCGAAAACATCAACAATTCTACCTAACAAAAACAAAAACGGTAAAAAGAATGCCCTTCAACAGGAATTAGAAGTGTATGACACAATCATTTCACAATCGATTCATTATATTCACATGACTTTTGAACAACTGGACTCGATCCGTTCGGATGTAAATCCGTTCACAGCGCAACCCTTAGTCCCTGATCGATTACTGAAGGATGCACTGTGGCAACAAATTACTTTACGAAGTAAAATAGAAAATGCAAACGAACGTGACACGGCCCTTGATTTGACAGTTTCTGGGGCACAATATGAAGAAGATAACGAAGAGGAAGAGGATGACACCTCTGTGTCACTATTATTGTCACGACCCCCGCCATTACAACCAATTCCGAGTGATGATATGACTACATACACTGGGGAATCGACGTTTCTATGGACTACATCTGGTTCTACAACAGTACCGGAAACACAGAAATTAAGGCCTTCTCCACAAGCACCCGCCAAAAATAAACAATCATCGTCGAACAGTGCACCATCAGCTGGATTATTAAATAATAATGATAGCAATAAAAAGCAATACGCATTATACCCACCCTTCCGATTCAGTGTAGAATTTACGGATTTTGCAACATTAAAGCATAATGTTCGTGTTTATTCAAAAACAATATTTTATGCTGGGTAAGTGACGAAAAAAAAAAAAGAGTAGAGAGAAGGGATCATTTACTTATTTATTACCATGTTTATCGAAGATGCTACTATTACAAGTAAATAATAATTGTATAAAATTAACTGGGTGTTTTTTGATAATATAATAGCTCAAATTGGAACATGTATATACAGAAAACACGCTCACAACGTAAAGGTGTTTTACAGTTAGGGGTTTATCTTCATCGTCAATCAATACCTTTTGGACCTTGCAATCATATCCCCGATGGAACACCAAATAATAACACAACATCTTCAACTACGGGGATAGATTTACATCAAGCAACATCTAATCATCATCATCATCATCAATGTCCACGACGTTGCACACCAGAATTATCTACGTTTTCACGTTATGCAGATAAACGTAAAATTGTAAAAACATGGTTTAAAATCTTTTGCCCGTCACGAGGACCAAAACATTCCATGACATTATTTCAAAGTAGCCCTGATAATTTTTCAGTTCTTCAAAGCTGGGTAATAGTTCTTATATAATGTTTTATACAATTGTATCTGAAAAAAAGTATTGAGAAATGAGTATTTATTTATTTATTTTTGTTCTTTTACTGAAAATTTTCTTGCTATTATAATAGGGTTGGCGAAGTACAACTTTGTGTGCTGATGAAGCGTTATCGTCATCTCACCACAATAGTCAACGTATATCACACTCTGATGAACAGCGTTCATCCCCAACAGCAGGAAATGATACACTGTCAACTACTAATACAACAAATAATACCACTAATACTAATAATAATAATAATAATAATAACACTACCACCTTAACAGGGTTGCAACTACAACAACAACAACAGGTATCAAGACTTATACGATCAAACAGTAATCATATTGTGACTAATAATAATAGCAATAATAATAATTCATCCACGCAACAAGAAAGACAGAGTGAAAACATGGATAATAACATTGATAGCCCAGAAGCTACAGTAGATGTCCCAGCAGGTGTTTCTACACTTCGATTTTCTATAGTTATGGGTCATGTATAATTGTTTTGATTTCGTATCGGGGGGTTTTTTTCTTCGAAAATCGTTCTTTTCAACAATAAAAACAAAATGATTATAGCGATCATCAAGACAGAACACATTTTCCTTTTTTTTTTATTATTAATGTCGAAGATGATGACTACAAATAGATATAAATGAACAAAAAAAAACATTTGTTGTAAATACTATCGATTAACACAGTCCGTTCTCCACCCATTCACAATGTATTCATACCGTATCCAATATTCATTCCTCTATTATTCTCTTGGCGCATATAGCTCGTATATATATAATAAACACATCCTCATATTATACACTTAGATTCCTAATTATTCGTCTTGGCTTTCATACGTATAGTATAGAAATAAGTTTAATTATTATTCGAATGTTATTTGGATATACCTTAGTATAAATACTATACGTACTGTATTATAGAGCATCTAACCAATTAAAAAAAATGACAAAAATAAATGTACATCTTCGTGAACCGTATTTTATATTTTACGACATACGTAATTAATTGAAATTAATCCTTTTTTTTATTATTTACGTAATAACAAAACCATCTATTTCTATCCAGGTGATAAAAAAGAAAACCTTCTTATTCTCAACTACGTACTCAATTCAAATTTTCTATTACTATTTTTGATACGTAACGCATATGTATTGATGTTATTAAAAAAAGTAACCAGAATAATAATGCGCTTCTTACCTATGATATTTAATGATACTCGTCTCATTTACCTTTAATAAGTTATTCCTCTAGATACGTACGTACGTATAACTGCTTAAAGATGTCAATATAGATTATTATTTTTGTCAAAAGATAAGTTACGTATGTTGTCAACATTCTTACGTATTTTTCTTTATCTTCAAAGATCCAAAAGAATGATATAAAACAAAGAGTTGACTTCCTATGATTTATCTCATACGTAATAAAAATAAAATATAAATAGGATCAAACAAAAAAAAATTATAAAGAAACGTCAAGGACCTTCATACAAGTTTTAATTCCATCTATCATAATGATATACAACGTTTATAATAACTGGAAACCAGAGAAGACGCTAAAGAAAAATTGAGTAATGAAAAAAAAACGAATCTACTAGATCCATGAGTAGAATACGTACATAGGAAAAAAGCGAAAAAAGCAGAAAAAATCGAACACACATATCAATGGAGTATGTTTAAGCACGGAACGCGAATAAAACAAAATTATTTATACGTACTTTTGTTAAACGAAGACACAAAAAATAATAATCAGGGTGAAAAAATGTTGCCTGGAATGATATCTTATTGCTTATATGTAGATAAAAAAGTAAAGTATGATATATTAAAATCATATTAAATCCAACGATATCAATAAATAAAGAAGAAATGTCATTATCATATATGGTAATGTATATAAACGTAAAAAAAATTCAAACACATGAACCATAGTGTTTGGTAAAACATTAACTATGAATATAAAAAGTGAATTCAGAAAAAGATCTAATAATTAATCATATTAAATTAATGTTGATAAACAAGAATGAAGCGAACTAAAATGTACAAGTGTAGTGAACGTGGGCTACAAGAAATATGTTCGTTGTGTAGATGAAAATGAATATCTACTGTTGGATACGTAATTATGATAACAGCTTTATAGTACAATATACAAATATGGACAATTAAACGAAATGATATTATTTTAGACAGGGATATCGGGAAGAATGAAATATCTTAAAAAATGAACTTTTGGGAAATATCTCAATCAATAAATAAAGAAAAAAGTGAGATGAGATATAACATTATTATATAGTATATAAAGTTTGTGGTTGTGGTTGTTCTTATATTTAATATATATTTTTATATTTACTTTATAATTACCTGGTATTCATTATTATTTTTTAATATAGCACACCTCATTTTTATTGACTTTCCTTCTAGCCATATGGTAATATCCCATTAAGAAGTAACGAGTAATAAATTGGTTCAATTGTATTAAGATTATAATAAGAAACAACTCATAACAAACATATTATTGTCGCTATTATCATCAGTGATGTATGTATGTGAAACCGATAATTTGCGTATTATGTAGTAGACGAATTTCATTTGCTGGATTTTAAAGCCTAACTTGATGCGTCTTTGTTTCAGACTAATTATTATGTAATTTATCAAGATATAAATATACCAGAAATGATGTCGCGTGAACCTACCAAACACAACTCATTCGCCGTATAATAAATTTGTTCATTATAGTTACAAAATTCTTTTGTTTCTATAGCAAGAAATATTAGCTATTACTATCATGATGAGGATGTAAAAAAAAAATTATTGAAAATAAAGTCCCCCCTACTAATTATAATGCAAATTTATTCGGAAAATCCTGTAAGATCCATTTGTTCAGGCGGGATAAAAAAGATCAACAAATGTGAGCGATTTATTAGCGTTCTTATTATTGGTAATTACAATAGTACATTCTTTTTTTTGTATGTATCACCTTCGTATTTCATTGTCTGTGTTACATGAAAATAACCAGTTCCAGATGCTTGACTTTTTCAATTCTTTTGTGTGTAACGAATGCTCTAATCCATTCTTTCCAATAACTCTTTTTTTACTCTTCTTTTTCTATTTTTTTTATACTTATTATTGATCTTCAATAATGGTAAACTATAATGACCTTTTTTTTTTTTTTTGCTTTGAAAAGATTAATCCAAAGTAGGTTATGAATAAATTTTTGTATTTTACTTGAATAGATACCATTGTCTCGGGTAGACAACGATGATAGGCCAGCTGGATTAAAACTGGCTCGTAATGGAACAGGCGGTGGAGGTGGTTATGCATTTCCTTCTGCTTCTGCTACAACCACCACAACAACAACGGCCGAAAATGGAACTGGAACTGGATCATTTTTTGACGATGACTTACGATGGCTGGACCAAAACTCACGAGCATCCATTGAAAATAGTAGCCGACGATTAGATTCTGGAAGGTTTCAACATCCATATGTACCTGCAAGATCACCTTTTCGTATACGTGATTCACAAAACTCAGTAACAAGTAATACGAGAGCTCCTTCAACAACTGGAACAAAACCATTTCAATCTAATAATAGTAAGTTGTCTATCTGGGAAAAAAACGGGAAAAAAAACAGCAAGATGTTTTTTTGAGAGTGATATATATATATATATTGCCATGTGATTTCTAATTTTTTTTTTTTTTTTTTTTTTTTTTTTTGGGAAAATATGTTATTATTAGCAAAGTGGGGTTCTCCAATGTTTGAATCAGAAGAGCCCAGAAATATTATGGATAATCGTACAAGTTTATCAGTGGAGGTAGCACGGATGTGGAAACGACAACCAACACCAACGAAAAAAGTTCAGGAACCCGATTCTCGAGATGTTAAAATATTGGAAGAAGAAGGAATGAATGGATTATTGGGGCAATTGCTTGTATCACAGGCGTTGGTGGATGCTGAATTATATAATACATTAACCTTTGAGCAATTAAGCGATCTGAAAAAAGTAAGGAGGAAAGGGAGAGGGAGGAGGAAAAGATCGGCTTCATTACATATATATGTATATATAGCGTATGTTGTGACCTACTCTTTGTTTTTTACCAAGAAAGATATTGTTGCTAAGACATGAATTATTGTTATTATTAGCAACGGGATGAGCTCAAGGAGCGAATTGTAGCTTTGGAAACACGATGGGCAGTGGATAAGCATGTTCAGGATGTATCTCGATCTTTAGTTCAACTGGATCGAGAAAACAAAACCGAAACACCATCCAGTCGAGCAGCATCGGAACTTATTCAACTACTGAATGAGGATGCATCAATCCGGCAAAAGATTTTGGAACATACTGCTGGTGCCTTAAAGCTTGGTTTTGAAACTTTTAGACAAGATACTGCTGTACAACAACAAAAGTCAGTAGAAGATCAACCACAACAAACAAATGTAGATCATGATCAACTTCAAGAAGCCAAGCAAAAGATTGAATCATTAAAACTTCAACTCAGAGATACAACAGCAAATTCTAATCATGAAGCAGTTGAAGAAATTCGATCCTTAAAATCTCAAATCAAACAACTGAATCTGGCTAGTCAAGATGAAAAGAGTCGTGAAATGGATCGAATTTTACAGCTCAAAGAAGAATCTGCTACTGTCAGCCGAGAAGCCAGCGAGGAAATCCGATCGTTAAAGTCCCAAATCAAACAACTGACACTTGCAAACCAAGAAGAAAAAGATCGTGAAATAGATAGACTTCAGACACAAATACGTGAAATAACAGTTGCGGCTGATCGAGAAACCAACGAAGAAATTCGATCATTGAAAGCTCAAATTAAACAATTAACATTAGCAAATCAAGAGGAGACCAATCGTGAAGTGGAACGACTTCAAACACAAGTGCGACAGATGTCTGCCACAACAACCCGCGAAACTAATGAAGAAATTGAAAGACTCAACACACGTATTAGGGAAATGACGGCAGTGATGTCGTCTTTTGCTGAACGTCATGAACTTCGAGATATTTCAGAAAGAAGTGATGAACATCAGTGGGTATCGACGATCGAAAGACAATTTAATGATCACAAATTAATGACCAGACGCCTGGAGCGTGAATTAGAATCAAGTGAGGAAAAAATACGTTTGGAAGCAGCATCAAGTAAGAAATATGAGGCGCAGTTACGAGTCATGCAAGATAAACGAGATGCCATAGAAGCAAAATATAAAGACTTGGAAAAGAAATATTTAGATCGTAAGCTTGATGTTGACTCTTAGTAAGTTTTAAACTAACTTTATATTCTTCCTTTTTTTGTGGTGTCTATGACATGACTTAATATTACATACATGACATACAAAACCTATTTTTATCCGACTAACATGTTGATTTCTCATGGGCACTTAACTAAATTAGTAACAATACCAGCGCAGTAACAACACAACTAGAAAATGAACTCTCTAGAACTAAACGAGAACTCCAATTATCACAAGAACAGATATCATCACTTCAATCTTCATTGGCAGAGATGGAAGTACGATGTCGACGGGCTGAATCAGAGGCATCCGCTTCTGCGTCCCGCCAACTTACTTCTGATGGCCGTTCAGAAAAATACCAAGCTGAATTATCTGCATTACGCGCTGAAAAACAACGATGGGAACGTGCACTCAAGCGAGAATCTGTGTTACAAATGATGGAAAATGGCAGTGATAGTTTCAAGGCAAAATATGAACAACAAATTGAAGAAATGAAACAAGAGTATGAGGCTGAATTACAAGAACAGCGCGCGTTGCTAGCCAAGACCAGTCGTGCTCAGCAACAAATTGAATCTGAGCGTGACAAAATGGCTGCTGTGTGTAAGGACTTGGAGGATTTGATCCGTGATAAATCGCGCACCATTGACACTCGTGACGTTCGCATTAACCAAATTGAGGAAGAATTGAAACAAATTAAGCAGCAAGGCAAATCTATGCTGAACAATGAAGAGCTTGCTAAGGCCCAAAAGTCGTTTACTGAACGAGAAGAAGCATGGATTGCTCAAAGTACATCGATGGAAGCCAACTTTGAAGGTATCATGAAGGAGTTCGAACGATTGACCATGTCTGCCATGGAATTCGAAACCGATCGTATGAAATATGAAAAGCGTATCGAGCAATTATCAAAGGATATGGAACGCATGGATACCGAATTGACAGAAGAGAGAATTAATAAGCTGGGTTATGATGACAAGGAAGGACCCACCACAGCATCATTACGAAAGGAATTCCGTCAATTGATGAACGATATGAAGGCCAAACAACAAAAGATTATTCATCGAGAACTGGATGAAAAGAAGTCATTGGAAGATAAGATCAAGGATATGAAGCATGAACTTGAGGGCAAGCGTTATGAACGTGTTAATCAAAGTGTACAAACCTACTTCGTAGCATAATAATCATAATCATGATTATCTATTATTAATTATTAATTACCTATTTATTCATTCATTTATTTATTTATTCATTATATTACTGCTGTTGTTGTCGTCGTATGTGTGCACAATATGCGGTCTATCCGTATAATGATATAATATACTCGTCAACATTCGATAATAGTATTACCAGAAAAATAAAAATAGCATTACATTTTCCTTTTTCCATTTTTTTTATGATTTATCTCATGAAGATCTCTCTTTGTAGCACTTAAAACTCATGAAATTGACCTTGTTTGGTTAAAGTTCTTGTGACCAAAAAACATATATGCATTTGAAGGAATAATTTTCCCTATTGGTCGCTATTATCCAATCACTGCTTAAAAGCTCATTCTCAACTCCTTTTTTTTCTGCACATCCCACTTTGTGTTACGTAAATAATATGTATAAAGATGGGAGTATGATAATGATGAACGAAGATGATAAGAAAGGTGTGGGGGAAATCAACGCTAACAATTTATAACTTAATGTTAAGATGATTGATTGTGGGGTTTTATTCATACACCACCACTACTACTGCTATTACAATTGTTAACACTTCTCAAAAATTTATTGTATTTTTTTTTTTTTTTTGGAATGTTCGTAATCTATAAAAACAACCAGCTTACAACAAGAACAAAAAAGAAGAAAATTGATCACGCGGATCGATTAGAAAGCAGAAAATTATCCCCAGAAGAGTAAGTTTTTTTCTCGTCTTCGAATGGAAAAACACGGAAGAAAATCATTGTTATTATTGTGTATGACATTATTAACTTTGCACCCATACGTACCCACAAAGTCTTTACAATAGTACAAACACATCTGCACAACAACACACCAATCTTCTTGTTATTGGAACAAGGCTCATGATATTATAATTATTATTATTACCCACGCAACATTTTTGGTAAGCCTTTCTTTCACATAAATATATAAAAAGCCTATTTTTCCTCTTTCTTCTTTTTTTTTTCTTTGCTTTCATTTGCCTTGATTTTTTTTTTCATCACATGCTGAAATCTTTACAGATAACGAATTTTTTTCGAGGTAACAGTTTGGTGATTGCCATTAACAGCGCCGCTGGTCTATCCATTTTTTTCTTTGGAGTAAGTCTTTCCTGCCTAAATTTGATAAAATAACCCAAATACTATCTATTTAAAGAAAATTATTATATTTTATTACCTTAATTCAATAAAGTCAAACTCAACACACACACACACATATATATATATAGTATGACCAAGGCGTGATGAGTGGTGTCAATATTTCACCAGACTATAGAAATACTATGGGTTTATTGAATAATGAAGCCCTTTTGGGTGGTATCGTTGCCGTATATTATGCGGGTACATTAATCGGTGCCTTGATGGGTGGGTATGTTGGTGACAAGATTGGTCGTATCAAGTGTGTTGTTGTCGGTTGTATTATTGCTTTGTTCGGTGCTGCTCTTCAAACTGCTGCTCTAAACGTTCCTTGGATGATCTGCTCTCGTATTATTACTGGCATTGGTACAGGCCATCTGTAAGCTATTTCAATTATTCTTGTTTTTACTGGAATATTACTATTAATCTAATAATAAAATATTAACAATGAATTGATGATTATAAAAAATATATACTAGAAATGCTATTGTACCAGTATGGAGTGCTGAAACATCACATCATACTTCACGTGGTATGTTTATTGCAATGGAATTTACACTTAATATTTTCGGTGTTGTTATTGCAGTAAGTGAGAATAATCCATTATTCTACATTTCTCTTTTTTTTGTTCATCCCACTTTACGTTCAACAAAAAAGCTTATTTTTTTTTATTCATTTTTTTTTCTTTTGACAACAGTATTGGATCGCTTTTGGTTTAAACACCTATGAAGGCAGTTTCCGATGGCGATTCCCTATTGGTTTTCAAATGGTTCCTTTGCTCGTTCTCTGTTTGCTAATCAACATTTTCCCTGAATCTCCTCGTTGGCTTGTTAAAAAAGGTCGTACAGAAGAAGCTTTACATATCCTTGGAGCTTTACGTGGTAACGGTAATGTCGGCCATCCTGATGTTATTCGAGAATATGAAGAAATTAAGGAAACATTATTACTTGAAGAAAAACAAGGAGGTGAACCAAACTATTGGGACATGTTATTCAAATACGACGAATTCAATATTCCTCGTCGTGTTCATTTATCCATTTGGTTACAAATTATTCAAGAACTTACGGGTATCGGCGTTGTAAGTTTTTTCTTCCAAATTTGGAGAGTGGTGGTAACAGGGACACAGAGCCAATATGATGACGATGACTAGTGATATTCATGACCTCTTCTTTTTTTTACCATTATTTGTACATGTAGATTACAGTTTATGCTCCAGAAAGTTTCCGTAATGCGGGTTTTACAGAACGAACATCCCAACTTTTATCAGGCTGTAATAATATCAGTTATATGCTTTCGACATTAATAGCGGTATTTACGCTAGATAAATGGGGTCGTCGATTTACATTATTTTATGGTGCTGTATGTCAAGGTATATCCTTAATTCTTGTTGCTATATTGACAAAACCTGATATTATGGCACAAAATCCAACAGTAAGTTAAAAAAATTGTACAAGTAAACTTTTTTTTTGGGGGGGGGGAAGGTTAAATGAATACAAAATTTATGATCAGGTGATTGATTTACAACCTTCCAAAAAAAATGCTAGGGGTTCGGTATTGGAGGTGCCTTATTTATCTTTTGTTATACTGCATTTTTTGGTATGACCTGGCTTACGGTTCCATGGCTTTATCCGGTAAGTGATACCTAACCTACTCAAGCTAGAACTGATGTTCTGAGAATCTCAAATTTATTACTAACAAATTCAATATAATATTGTTATGATTAGGTCGAGATTTACCCACTTCGTGTGAGAGCTCGTGGTGGTGCATGGAGTGTGGTTGGATGGTCTATTGGTAACGCTGTAGTCATGGAAATTACTCCTCCTATGTTAGAAAGTATCGGATGGGCTACATTTATTTTGTTTGGTGCTCTAAACTTCCTTGCTATTCCTGTTGTTTGGGCAATGTATCCTGAAACCATGAACAAAACTTTGGAAGAATTGGATGTAATTTTCAGTACAAGATCTTTACTTGTCTGGAACGCTGAAAAAGAATTACGTGACAAGGGTATTGATCCAGATGATCCATTGGCTCACCTTGAAAGAGTTGAGAAAACTGAGGTTGCTGAAAGTAGTAGCGATCCCTCAGCTTCTTCAAATGAAAAGCTAACGAAAAAGGACAACGCGGATAACCTTGCTTAAAAAAACTAATTTTTTTTTTCATTTCGTTTCGTTTCGTTTTGTTTATGGTTATTATTATTATTATTACTCTTAACTTTTTTTTTACAGAATTTAGAAACAAATACTTTTTTTTTCATTGTTGTTCCACAAAAAGAAGAAATTATGTTTTCGTTTTCTAGTTTCCTCCGCTTTTATTACTCAGGCGTGTGTACTTTTTTTAATACTATTTTGTATGATTATACTACTTTTTTACTTCTTATTATTTTTATTATCTGCATTCAGCCCTTTTTGTGTTTCCAAACTTCTCTTTTGAGTTTGTGATTTTACTATTTTATTTCTTTTTTCGTTAACTTATTATAAACTTATACCAAATTTTACACTTGATCCTTATCTGTTTAAATATTTGTGATTTCTTATTGTTCCCAATCAAGGAACCCGGGTATCGGAGCTAATTTTATTACCATAAGCAATTCTCAAACAACACAGAAAATAATCTATCGACTTTTTAATATAACTCCTTCTTTGTACTTGATGAAAAAATTCATGCCAGATCCAGAAGGAGTGGGAAATATTATTAGATATATATATGTTGTAGTAATAAACATACAGACAAAGCTAAACTATACCTGTCGGTATTATGGGAGAATTTCAATAATACCTATTGGCTTTTCTATCTTTTGTGCCACTGAAATGATCAGCATCATCAAATATATGACAAATTTAAAAAATGTCATGTTGACATTTTCGTTATGCTGAGCCACTCAAAATAGAAAGAGCAACACCATGAAGCAGTAAATAAACTTTTTTTTTCCATGCTCACGCAAAGTTTAGCATAATAAGTAGAGAAGATTGATTTTTTTTCCATGACCTTAAATGGTTGATTACTGAAAGTGCTAGGTAAAAACTTCTTGTAGAAGATATATTGTGTTATTATGAACTACTTTTTTTTTTTTAATTTGCGTTATCAAATCTGAACAAAAAATTTTCAGCAAGTTTATGTTTTCCCTTTTTCTCGGTCCTGGCCGTGTGCTGAAGTTCTGTTTTCAACTTGTGTGAAAAAGCGCGGATATTATTATAGTAACATTCAGGTAACCAGGGAGCAGTACCTTCCTCTCCCTTTTTCAACAAATATCCTAATCATACCTTCAACATAAAATTCTTTTTAATATAAATACTTAGCTCATTCTCTTGGGTAATAATGTCCTTTAAAGTCGAATTAATGGCCCTCAGATCGGTTAACTTTTCTTCATGTTGATCCCGCCTGTTGGTTAAGAGAAAAATATGCATGCCACTATTCATTCCCCTCCAACAGTGGTGGTTCCTGGTTTTGCTGGCCAATGGGCTTTTAGCATTCCTGTGATAATTTTCTTCAATACGCCCCGTTCTGTAAACGTTTTTGGTACCTATATCATATATTTAATAAACAGGCAAAAACAACATTCATCAATTATTTTAGAGAGTCGTAGGCTCAACCTATTACAGACGTTGCAAAATTTAAATTATTATTTTTGAATTGGGTTTCATAAAATCCAGTAAAGTATACTCATCCCACATGGGGATCATAAAGTACATTAACTTTAGCATGTAATATTAGGCTTAGTATTGATTGATTTTATAGTCACGAAAATTTTCTTTTGCGAAGAGCAACAATGAGTTAATAAATTATTCATGTATAAAATAAGGAACGTTGCTTTCATGTATTGTGGGTGAGCTTTTACGTACTGTCTATTTTCTTACATACACATTTGTCAACTGATCAAGTTATTCTCGAAAACTGTAAAGCAACCTTATTATTATAGTTTTTTCTAAAAAAAGAACAGGTAATGGGCTCAAAATTACCTAATATAGTAAAGTTTTTGGGGTGTCGAAAGCAACTCCAATTAGGTAAACATGACATAATTTTTCAACGAACAGCAAACTGATACAAACATACCGGCGTATCCTGGCGATCCATTACCTGATACGTAATAAATATAAACTGAACTACGGTACTTTATTAAAAGAAAGTTACGTGTAAAACGTATTGAAAATTCAAATGTTTATTGTCAAGCTGGCGTCAATCATATAAATACACTTTACTACAAAAATAACCTGTATATTCAATAAAGAAACATAAGGGAGATCATTTTTATATCGATATGTACAGAAATGAAAATTGAAAATATATATATATATTAATAGAGGGTCATTGCAATTTTTTGATCGCTTTTTCTATTTTACTTGAACATATTCTCACGCATATGTACAAATTCCTCATTGAGAGATTTTGTGGAGTTGGATGTTGGGTAAGGTCCTGATGGCACAGGTTTTCCAAGGAACGGACAAATTTTTTCCCAAGTGATACCTTCATTCAAATCAAGGATCAACAAGCGATCTTTTGGAACGTTATCCAAAACCCATTTATTATGCGCTTCGTAGCGAGCCTTGAAAATCTCGGGTTCATTTTTAAACTTTTCCATATCCTGAAACGCTCCATCCAAGAAAATAGTTTTGATCATTTTTCGAGTACGAACAAAATAATCTGGAGCATTTTCGGGAAGCCAGTCATGTATCGTGTAAATAGTGTTTAAAACAGACTTGTACCAACTATCTGCATCTCGTTTGGTAAGAATTACTTTAGCATCAGGGTAATATTTGAGTACTTGATCAATAACAGAAATCGTTGGACTATCATTATTGTAGTCATTAGCAAAAAAAGAATATCATTTAATTATAATACATTAATCGATTTCGAAAAGCACATAATATTCTTTCCTCCCAGCCTGTTCTTTTTTTTACACCAAGAAGTGTTTGTTAAAATAATAAATAAATAAAAACAAATATTATCACATACCAATCTACTGCAGCTGTATAACCTTCATAAACCCAATTCCAGTCAATTGGTTTTTCAGGATTCTTATATGATTCTTCGAATACTTCTGGATGACCATCACCTGAAAGCATAGAACGCATATGGTGTGTATTATATCTAAATACGTAATAATAATTTAGTATCACATATAGTTTATTGAGTAAGATGACGCAATATGGTGCAAAAACATTTTTTCGTCAACATTTTTTTTCAGGTATTTACCCTAGCATATTGAGTGCTTCGCGTAAACTATCAGTTCCTGTTCTTGAACATCCTGCTCCAATAACTTCCAAAGGTGCCATGCTATTTTTATTTTTTATTTCACCGTTAATATATTTATTATTGTGATGAGATACTCAGGAAGATAAAAGAAGAAAAAAAAAGAAAGATGCTTGCTTGTCTTCTAAATTACTCTAGGGTTTAAAAATTCGACGGAGACTGTAATATATTCGATTACAGGTGGTACGACAACTGGTTTGCGGGACTATTACGGCCCGATTTGTTTACAAAGGTATCCATTTTATGTTCTTGTGGATGATAAGATTAGACCAAATGCCAAAAGATGAGTGGCATCTGACTACTCCCTAACATCAAACTATTACTTCTATAAATAAATGTTACCAGAAAACACAGTTAGTTCATAAATACGCATGTTCCCTACCATTATGTTGGTCCAGTTGTAGGGAGAAACGGCATTTTTTGTACAATTGAATGGACTTTTTTATTTGACAAATAACTATTTACACCTTGTTCGATTATTTTAGTAGTATATACTAAAATGTGATACTGTATCAGTACGTAGCTATCTTTCTTTTGAAAACGTAGTTTTTCTTTTCAATACAATATAGTGAAATCCATCTATCTTCCTCATATTTAAGCCAACAATTTAGAAGTTTTGAAACCAATTATTTTGTTTCACTTGATGCATTTAAATTGGTCTGACACCATACTATTATCGCTATATATGAAATGTCATTTGAGCATACGTAATAATGAAAGTAGACGAAATTGTATGATTGGTAGTAGTTTCCCTTTAGCATTATATTTTTTAAGCACTGGTTTTTATTATGTTAAAATAAAAAATAGTTTACTGTCAAGATATGTTATGCATCCATAAAAACACAAGTTGGTTTCTGATCAAATTAGTTCTTGAGCATATTTAGAATCTCTTGAAATCAGTTTCCGAGGGAACAGACATGAATTTAAATTACTGTATACTACTACTGTAGTATTTTATTTAGCATGATTTATTTGTCTTTTAAGAATTCACATGAAAGTCTCGCCCTCTTTATAAAAATTGTATCAGTGTTTAATTTACATGTTTCAAAGCCTTGTTTAAACTCACCACGTTCCAATGGGCTCCAAAACATATATATAAGACATACTATATAAAAAAAATCTGAATACTCAATACAGTAGAAAGAAAAGAACTTTACATGGTTTATTTATTAGGAAGGTATTTAGAAGCAAAAGAATACCTTGATAATCGTGTATGACAACATATTTTAATCTTTTGAATATAATTACAGAATCAAATTCAAATTACTTCTACTCCTAAACCACCACGTCTATATGCATCTATATAAATTATATATAATACACGAATCAATATTACGTATTACATTGCGTACTTTATATTTCTTAATTCAAAATTATTTTATGTACGTACAGCGTTAGAAGTTAAATTTGGCCATCCAAAATAAAAATGAACCATGATTTTGAGCCAGTGAACTTCAAAATTGAGCCATGCCAAACAAATTTAAGCTACTGGTCTACAAAAATGGAGATGGTTACAGATTTGAGCCAAAGATCCATTGACCTTTTGGGACCGCTGTTTACGTAGCAGGTAAAAAAGGGTCATAAAAAATACATTTACTATATAGTTATTTCTTTAAATATAAATAAATACGTATAAATAACAAGCATCGTCACTTTTCATTTGGACCATATTCGTTTTCATTATCTGGTAGCTTATATTCATTCGATGCAGTCCAATATCAAAATTACGTAGATGGCTCATTTCAATAGCTGGCTTAATTTTAGCTCATTTTTATTTTGCATGGCCAACTTTAACTTCCAATGTTGTAATAAGCAACGATATTGTATTATTGAAATATTATAATCGTGCAATTCAATAATTATGGACATATTGCGTACCGTCATCGCTCGCTATAACGATATACCCCGTGAGATCAAAAGAGCATTGTTATATCGAATTATCGGTATAACGAATTCTTGATCTACTGAGCTATAATGGTCGGGTAAAATCCTATCTATCATATGTACTTGGGCTTATTTGTATCGATATGTCTTGCAAAAAGAAGAAAGCTCTAGAACATTATATTGTTCATACTGTAAATAAGCTATAATAATATAACGATTGTTTTTTCTCTTTGCATAGTTTCTTTTTATTAAATATGTCTTTTCGTATTAGTTCTAATTGAATTAGAACCAAATCATCACATATAATTAATGCTGATGGCCCATAGGAAAAAAAAATGCACGTACTTACTAAGACCCAAAAATTATTTATTCTTTATAAAGCCATGCCAAATAGCAAATGATAAGTTGGGTTTTCACAGTGAACGAAAAGCAAAGCTGGATTGTCATGAGGAACGGTTTAAGATAAATTTAATGTTCAGATCATTAAACTCTTGACAAATAAAATTAAAAAATGTCCAGCAACTACTATTATTTACTTCTTTAAAATATAAATAATATATAATTTGTTCGCTCGATAGACAACGATATTTTTGCTGAAACCTTATCGGATATCATTATATAAAGTTAGCGATATTTCCCTGCTTAATCCGTCTTGGACCCCAAAACCCTATCGTTATATCGGAATATCCTTATATCGAATATCATTATAGCGAGCGTTGATGATATGTTTAAAGTCTTCGCTGTATGGTATTTTTATATATCTTTGATCTATGTAAAAAACAGGGGTAAAAAATCATCATTATAATGTAGTTATTATATATTTCTTGTAGTAGATTATAATTAAATCATATACAGGTTAATTATAATAACACAGTAACGATATTATGATTCTAATAACGCTGTGATGTTTTGTTAAAACTTAATCATTATGACACCAAGAAGAACTGCGATACGAATAACCCATGACAACAGAATCGAAAATTAAATATACAAAACTTTATGCAGTCTATAAATTACGCAATAAAAGTAGCCTAATTAACGACGAAAATCATCGAAAACGCCACAAATAAAACTAACTGTTTCTGCTGCCGATATGGTCTATAGTGGTTTGAGTAGTATATGTCACACTTATATTGAATACAAAATAAAATAGATTATGTAGAAGCATGTGGAATCTAGGTTGAGATGCATGATCAAGAGTACGTATTTAGATGACGCATAAAACAGTAGCGTTTTTAACCATTTAATTTACTATAGGGGTAATTATGTATAAAGTCATTATTATAAGTTATCGATTTCTTTCGTCAAATGAAAGTTTACTATTGCAAGTCAAAAGTAAATTATAATATATAATTTATACATGTTACTACATCAGGTACAGTTCCTTTTTTTTTGGGGCAATATTGTGTGATATACGTACGTATTTTTTTATTCTTAAAAAAGTAAACATCTTTGTTGGAAAACATCATGTTTATGGTTATTATCTTGCTTTATAGAGGGATAATACTGTAGGCTATTTACTTTACATTTTGGATATTAGGTACATTCTGCTAAAAGATAAAGCCTTCAGAAACATATTATTATCAAACAATTTGAATGGTGACTACGTAACTCCTGCTAAACCGATTTCACATATGCATAAAACGTAGGCTTGTTATTAAGACAAGCGAATATGATACTTCATTTCTTCCTTGACAACAATATTTGATAATACTGAGACATTTTTTGAGACCTGTAACAAAAATAAATGCTTTAATATGATTTTCACTCCGAAGTGTTTGGGACCTTGAACACTATAGCGTGTTGCCTCGTGGTTCATGACGTTTTTAGAGGCGTAACCAAGTTTTTTTTTTTTTTTTTTAAGTACATATTTTTCTGTTTTTCCTTTCACTTTTTTTTCCTCCTCTCTCCCCCCCTCCTCTAACCTCGCCCTTTACTATTATTTCCTCTTCTTATATACTTCATTTCCGACCGACAACAACAAATTTACCATTAATAATATTATTTCGACCTTTAATCCTTTCTTTTTTAAACAAAAAAAAACAACCTTTCTTTTCTCGTAAATATTTAACCAAAGTTAACCTCCTTTTTTTTTTTTTATTACACTTTGCACATTCTAACTTTTTTCACGCTACAGTTCATTTTTCAACTTTTTTTTTTATACAATAATACTTTCCTTTTTCTTTCCTTTAAAATTAAATTACTGCTAAAAGATGATGTTATCAAAAGCCGATGCCGAAGCCTATGTTGATTGGGTAATATAAATAGATAAATAGCCATACACTTATATAAACCTATATAATTTTCTATACGTTCTATATTTTTGACATCTTTATTTCAAATAGATTAATTCATTTGAAAATATTTCTCATCAATGTACACATATAACTGATTTATCAGACGGTATTATATTATTCGAAGTTCTTGCTGATATGTAAATATCAAAAATATTATGATTTTTTTTAATTATGACAACAACAACAACAATAATAATAATAATATATATATATATATTATTACTATTATTATTTGGGCTTTTGGTTTATTAATAACAAAACAACTTAAAAATAGTGACCCAAAATGGTTTAAACTAATTCGGTCTGCGGATGTGGGCGACAACTGGGTATTGAAAATTAACAATTTAAAAAAGCTACACAAACTTGTTTCCCGATATTATGAAGAAGTTCTCGGTCGTCAATGTGAAAATTTACCTCCCGTCAATCTTGGAGCTATTGCAAAAGATGCAGATGTTAAAGAAACCGTTCAATTATGTCAACTTGTTATATGTATTGCTGTTCAATGTAGTAAAAATCAAGTCTATATTAATAAGATCCAAAACTTGTCACAACAAGCTCAACATGCTTTGATGCTTAGTATTGAAGATGTTATAAAAACGACTTCGGGAGCTGGTGGAGATCAAGATCTTACTGCATCTGATTCTAATTATCGTGCTGGTTCTACTGGGGGTGGTGCTTCTTCTTCTTCGGCAAGTGGTGCTATGGGTGGCCGTTCTCGACCTACTTCATCCTATGGACAGTAAGTTATTATTTAAATTTAATATGTATCTAGGCAAAAAAAAAAGAGGACGTACTAAAGAAAATAAAATTATTACAGGGAAGCCATGTTACGTAATCCTGCTGAACTTGGTAGAATTCTTGAAGAAAAGCAAGACTTAGAAATGCAACATAAAAAAATCATTGAAGAACATGCTCAACTTCGCTATCGTTATGTAAGTTATATTATATTTATCATTGTCAATTAATATTGTTTCAGTATATATATATATATATATATATATATATACGATGAGGCACTTGACTGAAAATTATTATTTTTTATATTAAATTAGGATGAACTTGAATCTGAAAAAATGGATTTACAACTTCGATTACGGGATATGGATAAAGCTGTTGAACAAGCTAATGAAACTGGACGTGCAGATTTTGTCATGCGTACTGAAATCGAACATTTGAAACAGGATCTGTAAAGTATTTTTATTTTTATGTTACTAAAAGAGCAAATATCATGGTAATTAACATATATATATATATTTATAGTCAACGAAGTGAAGATCGTCGACAAGAACTTGAATTAGCTTATGAACGGGAAATAATTAAAGTCGAAGATTTGACTCGCAGAGTAGGTGTAAAATTTTAACTACTTTTTTTTTTTTTACTTCATTTTAAAAGCTATGTTCCCTCACTAATTATAATAAACTTAAACACATAATAGAATGATGATTATGCCAAACGTGTTGAACAAGCTTCCAGATTAAGTGATCAATTGGATGAATATCGTCATGCAGCCGAAAAACTTCAAAAAGCCGAAAATGTTATTGAAAAATACAAGAAAAAGTTGGAAGAAAGTGCTGATTACCGACGCCAAATCAAGGCAATGGAAGAACAAAATCATAGTTTGATGGAACGTAATACCCATATTGAAGAAGAATATCGTAAAGTTCTTGCATTCAAGACGTTAATGGATTCGTATAAGGAACAAGTAGCTAATCTTGAAACAGCCAATAAGACTTTAATTCGAGATAAGAACAAGATGGAATATGAATTACAACATATGAGCAAAAAAGTTGAAATTCTTGAAGCGGATCGTGCTCGTGATATGGATCGTATTCAAGTGCTTGAAGAAAACTTACAAGAAGTTCAGCTTGGTGGTAAGTTATATATATATAAATAATTAAGTTTTTTTTAACATAGAGAATGTGATTTCGTCATCAAAAAAATCTAATTAATTTTTTTTTACTTAAAAATTAAATTGATCATATTCTTTTTTATCTTAATTTCTAAAGGTACTATTGACCCTGTAATGACACGTCAAGAAGTTGGTGGCGATCCTGATGACATGGATCTTGACGAGGGTGGAATTAACGATTCATTGGAAGAATCACTCAAGGAATCTAATGTCACTGAATTGTATGTTTTTGTTTTTTTTCCCTATATACTTTTTTTTTTTAAAAAAAATTATTGAATGTGATATCTAATGTTTCGTTTTTTTTTCTATTTTCATTAGGAGACTTTCCAATCGACGTCTTCAACGTGAAAATAAATCTTTAAAAGAAGAAAATGCATCTGGTCATCAAGTAGTAGTATTGAAACATTTATTAGAAGATGCTAATCGTCTCAAGGGTCAGTTTGAAAAGGTAAATTATTGAATTCAATTACCTCCTTTTCTTTTAAATTCAAAACTCATTCATTTATGGAATATATAGCAATACTTGGAAGTTTCACAAGAGCGTGATATCCTTCAAAGTGATATGGCACGTATTCGTGAAAATGTTCCTGACGCACTCATGGATCAATCTCAACACACATTATCATATCGTTTACATATTATTGATTTGGAAAAAGAATCCAAGAGTTTACGTGAAGCGAATGCTAAACTTGAATCTAAGATTGCTGAAGGTAAATTTGCCTTTGGTGATAATGCTGAAGAATTCAAGCAAGTTTCTCAACGAACACAACAACTTGAAGAACAAACCAAGATGCAATTACAAGATATCAACAAACTCTTGCTTGAAAAGGATTATTTACAAAGTCAAAGTATTGAACAAAAAGATTTGCTTTTGGAAAAGGAACGTCTTAACAGTGAAATGAAGGCATCTCTTGCAGCTTATGAAGCTAAAGATGATGAACCTATCAAACAACAAAATGCGCAATTGCAAGCCCAAGCCATTCATTTACAAGAACAAATGCGTGAATTGAAGACAAAGTATAGAAAAGCTAAAGATTTTATTATGCAACAAGATAAAATGATTAAGGATAGTAAAAATGGTATTCCTTCTGGTGATGGAAATAATGATGAAGCTATGGCAGCATTACAAACAGAACTTCGACTTCGTGATGAAGAAAATGATAAACTCCGAAAGCAGTTGCATGAAGTACGATTGCAAACCCGTCGTGAACAACAATTGATTATTTCAGCATGGTATGATGTAGCTCGTCGTACACAAAAACAACTTGTTAATTCCAAAGTAGCACCTTATCCAAATTCATGGCTTGGACAACAACGTGGTGTATTGGATAGTCAACTTAAACGTCGATAAAATAATAACAACTTCTTCATCAATATCTTTTATTTTTATTTTCATCATACAACTCATTCACTCTGTTCTCGAAACATAAATACTCCATTTCAACACCCCTTCTTTATAACAAAGTTATCCATTCACATACTTCATATTTATATATACACATTCTTCTCTTCTTTCTCTTTCCCTTTTCCCTTTTCCTTTTTATTATCTCACTTATTCATTTTATATCAACACCATTCCGTTATTATTATTTACTATTCTTTCTTTCTTTATCATTTCAATATCCATTTATTTTCTTTCTATTTCATGTTTTAATAAACTTTTTTCTCTTTATGGTTCATGTTTCTTTTATTATAATAGCATTCATTAAGATAATTGTTTAATTAATATGATATATGGGTTCATTCACCAAAAAAAAAAAAAATGAATGTCTGGTTACTTTAGTTATAATCAAAACTAATCAATACGTAATATATAAAGACAGAGATATAAAAGTAATACGAGAAATATAAGAAAACGTAATGGTTACGTAAAAACAATTGTGTGGTTGAACTTATAGCTTAGACCAATATGGAAAATGTCAGGAACATGAAAGTACTAATATACATCAATGTGATACGTAAACATCAACATAAACTTTTATCTATCTGTCTTGACTTTCACATTATATTAGTAATAATAAGTTTATTTACTATTATATTTTGGATGCTATTTGAATTAATGTAAACACTATACGTATTATATAATATCAACCCCAATTGATAAAAATGAATGTACATCATCTTCTTGACATTATAATCATATTTTATTATATTACTAATGATAAACTATTCGTGATATGATCAAAAGTAAAAAATAATCATCAAACTTTTTATTACTACTTTTGATAAAGTATATATATTGGCATTATTAAAACATGTAAGCAAAATAATAATGTACTTTTTGCGCATCCAATGTACTGATTTTGCTAACCTTACATTCTGACAGAATGTCTTCATGGATATTTCTATATGCGAAAACCAAAAAAAAAAGGTATTTAAATAAATAATCATAGTTAACATGCAACTCTATATAATAACATATTTAATAATAAATATAATATATAGTAACTTACAAATCCTCTTCTGCTCTGGACCTTTTGTTGGGACTTGCTGTGTATGCATCCTTGATTTCTGGTAATGATGTATTGTTCTTCTTTTTCGATGCTTCTTTCTCCTTCAATATCTTCGAATCTTTTATTTGTCGAGCCATGTTTTTTTCTTCAATTTCATACCCTGATGATAATCTTGAACCAATAGCTCTTTTTAAAGGACGTCCTTTAGCTCGTACTGAACAAGGTAAAATCAGGCTTTCAATAGGGGGAGGTTGGAACGATCCAGTAGCAGAATTGATTATATTGATAAAATCTTGGCGCTGCTTATTATCTTCACAATTTATATATGTATCAACAATCTGAGACTTCATTTTTTGATATTCAATCGAAATGTGAAGCTTCTCATCAATCATAATACCATGTTTATTATCTTGTACAGAATATTGTGTCATTTTGGTGTTGTCTATATATTATTATAAATTAAATATAATTAGCACCACACACGCATATATATACCACACAAATATCTATTTTTATATAAAATACAGTAGATGCTATTGTTTACCTTCTTTACTTGACAACCACCATCTTTTGTCATACAATTCTGGATCAATAGCGGTATCTTTGTATGTATAGAAAAGGTGTCGACATGGCAAATTGAAGTTACGCTTGGTTGTGCATAAATAATCACATTCAATAGTTTCATTTGTCAAGTACTGCGTGGCAATTAATTCCTTTACTGTTTCGAAGATTGTAAAATGACATATTTTGAAATTAAGCGGTGCGATTTGTTTTTCGAGACGTTGATCCAATGGAGCAGCAGAATCTTTAATTATTTATGAAAAAGAGATGTTCCTGGTTTTCCTGTAAATTTTTTTATATTTAAAAAACAGCTTTCTTTTCATGTACAAATAATTTTTTACGAGTTCATCTACTTACAGCCCTAGTCAGATAGTGATCTGATGATTTAAACAAATGTAACATACCATTGTCAATCACACTTTTTTTTATAAAATAACTGCATATGTCCCCTCGACTTTCTGTAAATTTTATGAACTTAGATGGATGTGGGATTCCACCCAAGGACCCAACCCATCGCTGATGGTATAAACACATTCTAGGAATAAAAGTTAAATAATTTAAGTATGTATATAATGTTTTAATAAAACATAAACAAGTTTACATTATGTATATTATTATTACTTATTTACCAGGATATTCAATCAAGCTCTTCACTACTTCTTATTCGTAAAAATGTCCTCAACTTTGTTTTCATATTCTATTATTGCATCTTCGATTTTGGCATAAGTCATCAACAATATCCATGAATTGTCATATCCTTCAAATCCATCTTTTGGATAAACTTTTTGACAAACTTTTTGATAATATGCCAACCACAAAGGATATGGGGGAACATTTGGATAAATAACTTGAAGGGGTCTTGTGAAGACATTTTCAATATTGGTCACCATCAAATGTGACATAGATCCATAACTAGTTCCTGGTCGTATGACTTGTAGAAGTTCATTGAAGAGAAATTTATAAGATAAATATTTTTCATTTGATATTACAGCAGTAGCAATAAAGTATATATGCAAAACTGTGCTGGTTGGAATTTGACGATAAATTATCGATATCAACTATATATATTAATGGTATTTTGTTGATGTTGCTTTTATGAGTTGAGTCAATAATTATAACATCAGTGCCCGTTTATTGCATTTTTATAGAGTGATAATAATACCCATTGATAGCAAAAGTAAATTGTTCGAGTGATGAAGGCTTTAAGGCCAAATTCTCGGCACAGCGTGCTATAGTGATCCCCGTCTATGCCGCCCCCGTAGTAATTCTCTTTAAAAAATGCATGAAAAACCATACATGATCAAATTGTATACTTTTAAATATTTTATCAAATGTACGTAATGTTGTGTTTATTAATATTATCGATTATACATGTAGCTGAATACTAGATAAAGGATACCCCACCCTATTCGTCAGAGACGGAATCACTATAATAAATGTAAAAAAAAAAAGTTGGTCATTCCATTCATATTATTACACAATATGTTATTGGTAGAATCTGACAATAGTATTTACTTACGAATTAATTCTGCGTCGCTTATTTTTATTTCCTTCACGACGTCTCTGAACAACGCCAACGTTGTTCCATCTCAGCCGTAACAAAGAATGGGTAATCCAATCCTTACCATTCAGATCTTGTGGGAATCGAGGTAACGCCTGTTTTACTTGTTGGGTTACTTCATTGATTATTGATTCCTTCAGATCTCTATCAAGGATACTCAGAGCTGACCACGACGTCTTCTTGATCTCGTCACTGACTTGTGCTTCCTTATCCTTGATAACATTTTCAACTATACACTGAAATGTTACTAGGCTTTGCTTACCTTGTTCAATGGAACCATCTATGTCAGTAAGTGCTTGTAGAGCAGCCTTCTTTGACTTTGACTTTGGCTCCAGGAATGATTCCGGTAGAGTTGAAAGAATATCGGATGAAGGAGAAGGAGGTGTGCTGAGAGTCGCAACCTATACATAATAATAAAATATAATGTGTTACTACGTAGTAACAAATACTATCATAAATATAGCAAACTTTTTAAATACCACATATACTATACCTTATCCGAGAGGTCTTGAAGCAAAGTAATTATTTGCTCTCTTTGTTTGGTTGCAGCCAATAATTCGCTTTCAATACTTTCAAACTTTTTTTCAATAACCTCCTTAAACTCACGAAAATCATCTTTAAGGGAAATAAAATCTTCAGAAATGTTGCCATAGTTTTTTGGCAGGGACTTTTCTTTTTGATTGGATATATTCTCGGTTGTCATGACAGATGAGATGAAAAAAAGGAAAACAAGAATAAAAAAGAAACAAAAATTAAGAGGGCGATATAAAAATTATATACAAAAGAATTGACACGCCGATATAATATGTATAAAAAAAAAAAAGATAGTTTGAGTAACCTTTTATCGAACTTAAGATCCTTTTATAATGGGCAGACGTTTTAAGTGTGAAGAATGCTATGAAAAAAAGAATGACAATCGCCACAAACTTACATGCAGAAAAAATAAAAGTACCACCTTTGTAGAAAAAGTCAAGAAGCCATTGGCACAGTGCAAAAGAATTAAGCATACTGTTAGTACTATTATGCCGAAAAACTATGGAAGCGTCAGCGCACAGTGTGAACAACAAGTAAACAATATGGGTCAGTTCATTTAACATATACACATACATGCATGTAGATCAATGCAAATTAGATATTTATACATAGATTTCAACAGTAACATCGTTGAATTTAATCATGGTACAATAGGACATGAAAGTGTCGGAAATATTGACGAAACTGACAGGGAATTTGTTCACAAGAAAATAATTTATATAATTCTGAACCAGCATTAACTGTAGGAGATCTTCCTACATTTTTTGGTCCCCCTCCTTCCATTCATATACCACACGTTGAACGAGTTCAAACACTCCAAGGCAAAGTGAGTATCGACTTTTATAAACTTGCCAAGGATCATAACTTGAGCAATGCCGCTTACGACAAGTTCATCAAACTTTTCAATAGCTATATCAAAGATGAGCAATTCGGTACGTCATTAAAATTAGAATCATATTATAAAAATAAAGAATTGTAATATAGTAGGATACTAAAAACAGCCTGTGTATAGAAAACAAACCACTTCTTTCAAGATATCATCCTGAAAAGCGAACGGCTGATATATATCCCGTAAACCGGACTGCTATGATATATGCCAAAACAATTGTGGTCTGTTTCTTGACAGCTCCCAAGAAAAATGTGCTAAATGTGGTACTACCCATGCACAACAACCACAGACCCTTTCGTATTTTCCTCTTGCCAAGCAGCTTGCCTGTCTTGTATCCCAGCAATCATTCCGGTCCCTTCTTTTGCGACGATCTGAACGAGAAAATAAAGAGGAACCCCGTGTACTTGAAGATATATGGGATGGTAACATTTATCAAGATCAGAAGAATAACCTCTTCAAGGATGATATGACACTGTGCCTGGGACTCCAGCGAAATGGATTTGTGCCATTCAATCGAGGAGGGGGAAGCATTACCCTTGTTAATGCTCTCATAATGAATCTTCCGAGTTTTGAAAGGTATATATATCATTGAAATATACATGGTTATTAATAATGATACTGTTTTGGTTTTTGTGACATTATGAAAATACGCTACTAATAATATGGTTATTTTTTTATAGATATAAAATTCCCTCAATGATTCAGGTCATGGCTATTCCAGTCAAGCCTACAACTCATTGCTTGGATAATTTTCTTTTACCTCTCTTCGAAGAATTAGATGTCCTTCAAAAATACGGTGTAATGGTACCTTGTACCGATGGCCTTTTTCATCTGAAAGCGCATGCCCTTTTCATGACTGGTGATATAGTCGGCGTCCAGGAGCTGATACATCACAAAACATTTCGATCGGAATTTGGTTGCCATATGTGCTATATCCAGCCTAAGAGCATGCCTAGTAGAAACGGAAATGGGTCCACAAAGTCCTTTGTTGGAAATCCAAACGGTGTATATGAAGTGTGCAATAAAATTGATCTTTACAGAGAAAGCATTTTAAGAAAATTTAGTTGTTCTAATGCATTCAAATTTTAGCACTGTATACATGTCATAATATCTTATGTATCTTAGCAAAGAGACATTGCATCATCTACTTCACTGGCAAAGCTATATGCTTTTCATAAATTGAGTTATGTTGATTAGATATTTTAAAGTTGTTTGACTTTTATGTTGGGGACAAAGGCATACGTACCACACGTTTGTTATCAGTTGAGTTCGCAAAATTGACCATGAAAAAAAAATATACAGTAGTAGTAAAGCAATTTTTGAAGTAGAAAATAATAACCTTTTTTTGTTTTTAATGTGAACATCATCATAAACAACGGACCACATATATGATGGACGTGCATACGCAGTGTATATTGCTACTGTATGTTTAAATTTGACAAGCAGGACAGAAAATCCAATTTACTAAAAAATATATGTCAATGAAAACTAAAACTAAAACAAAAAAAAAGATACCCTCTAATCGAAGACTATTTCACTACATTCATATATTTTATGGTCAATTTTACACACTCATCCGGGAACAAATAAGTGAATGCATAAAAAAGTACGTATGCATTGTCGTGCCCTTGCTTAGTCTAGTCATATATTTGTCATCTTTATCTTGTACTATGATTACTTGTAGCAGGAATAACTCGTTATTGTATTTAAAAAAAGTATACATTTTTTCAAGAATAAACTAAATATACATGAGAAAAAAAATAGACGAGAGAGAGAGAGAGAGAGAGACAGAGACAGAGAATAGTTATAAGTCAAACGAAAAGTCAGACACGTGGCGGAATGGGGAGGAGAGCGAGATAGCTCGACGTGAGACTTCAATTCTTGTTACCATTGTTGGCCCGTAGTCGAGTTCTATTCCCTGCGCAGTTAAAGCCCTTTCTAACTTTTTTTTTGTTAATAAAGTCCTAGTTCTAAAATGTGCGTTTATTTTTCTTGATAGATACAGAGTCATGTGCATCTATTATACAGCATTAATTAATAACATGTCTTTATTCCAGTCAATACAAAATTAAACAAAAAAGAGAGGCGTCTTACATTATTTCCAACTTCGGTTACATATTTGAACAATCCTACAGCTTTTAATTTATCTTGTAGCACTCCTAAATATGAAAAGAAAAACAGTTATTAGAAGATTGATCTATGAGTATTTCCCTCCTTTATCTTCCTGCAATCATAATGCCCAAAAAATATTACTTCTTATAACGCCAATCGAATCTGTATTTTTTCTAGCTGATGAAACACCTACGTCTTTGAAGGTATATCATATAAAAAAAAATTAGTACTTAATTCATGAATAATTACAGCCACAGCATAAAAAAAAATTAACAACTCAATGTATTTACTTACATGTATCAGAAATATCATAGACTTTGTTAAATCGACCAATAAAATGATCTTCTTGTAATGCTTCTCTTAACTCCTCACCCGCTTCTCTGATAGTATTTATTAAACAGCTCATCTGTTTATCTGTTTTGATTGATACTTTGGCTACAGTAACATGTAGATCTTCGAGTCCAGATATATATTGTTTATCAGGTACAATTGTCGAGAGTACATTTTTAATGCTCTTTGCTTGTTGTTTGAAACATGGACCATCAATACGGAGAAGAACATAATTAGTCCTGAGTCTTACATGATCCAATAACTATAATAACAAAATGATACCTAAGGTTAGTATTATCTATCAAAAGAATATTTCTATTTCGAATGTTATACGTACAACGGCATCCATGGCTTTAATGGAATAGTAGCATTGACCCAAGGTTCCAGTTATTTTCATAATATATGCTCTGTCTCTTGTAACTATTTTTATATCCACTTTTGAAAATTTATGAATTACTGCGGTCGCCCATTTTGTTGCATCTAATAAATTAAATAGAAAACATGTGTCTCAGAATGTAGCTACATTTTTTTTATATCCACCGCCCGTCTGATTGTATTGTTTTTTATTCCTTTATCGTTACGTACCTGGTTTATCCAAGAACATCTTAGTGTGTATTGGTAATTTGATATGATGGTGCTCCAAAGCCCCTTCCATCTGTTTTACTCCAGGTTCTTCTCCATACTTCTCGATTAAATTTATTAAATGCTTTCCTTTTTTCCATCCCATCTTTTCGGTAGTGGAATGTATATGTGACAAAAGTGTGGCGTTGTTTTCATTATCTTTGTCCTCCTCATCTTCATCAGAACCAATATGTTCGTTGGATGCTGTATAGTAACTTGTAACGCTGTCAGAATCATTTTCCATTTCTTCGTCTTCATATTCATACGCGTAACCTTCATCTTCTTTATCTTCGCTTTCCTCTGCTTCATCTTCACTAAAGCTATTATTATTATCACTATTACTATCGTTATCACTAATGGCTGCCATACTTTTTTCACTTTTGTCAAGCAGTATCAGTGTTCCAATATCTATTGATAAAGCTGGTGGAGAAGTAGTAGCAATGGTATTACTACTGGCAGCTGGATTATTCGTATTTTCTTGTTCTGGATTGTTCAAAGAGGTATCAATATAATCACTCTGATAATAATATGGATAAAATTGTTGTTGTTGTTGTTGTTGTTGTTGTTGTTCATAATTTGAATTAAAGTAGTTATTATGTGAAGAATAATTATCATAGTACGAGGAAGTTTGTTGATATTCATAATTTGAATTAAAGTAATTAGTATGTGAACAATAATTATAATAGTGCGAGGAAGTTTGTTGATAAGAATGACGCGCTCTTTTTTCGGGCGGTTGCATGTTTTGAAGGTTCTGTGATTGGTGAGGCGGATTATAAATTGAATACGTGTCATAATACCGTGAATGCTGTTGATCGTTTTGTGCAGGACTATCATGGTGCTGATCTTTGTAATAGTTGTGTTTTTGATCCATTTTTTTTTTTTATAAATTGAAAGTGAGTAAAAAGAAAAAAGGTTGAGAGAGAAAAGGAAAAACGCGAAATTCATATTTTTTTTTTGTCTCTTATACAATAATTTTTGGTTAAATCCGGTAGTATGGTACTCTCTCGCTTAAACCGGCAGTAACGTAAATTCTCGCCAAACCGGTAGTATGGTAATTTCTCACTAAACGGTAAAATACCGGTAATTCGGTAAACCGGTACCCGGTGACCTTGCTCAAATATTTACTACTTTTTATTTTACATATAATATTAGTCTTTTACATAACTGATAAATTAATGTTGATATCCTAAAAAGAAATAAACTCGGGATAGCTCGAGGAATTTTTGCCTACGGATGGCTAATGTAGAGTTGAAAAAAAAATCTAAAACCAGTATAATGGGTTTGGACATTATAGCTTATAGTGATACGGTACATACTTACAAGTATGTAAATTAAAAGAAATTTTATTAATATGCAACACTCGTAAAAACAAAAGTTCCTCATTGGCACGTGATTCTAACTGAAATAAGATAAATAAATATAAACTACTGAACGTGGTTCCATTATACTATATTAGTGAAGGATAGTTTACTTTTTTTATTTTGCCAAGACGCAAAAATAATTTCTTCAAATTTTCCATATTTTTATCAGGTAATATGGCTGTCTTGTTTATGATAAAATGGGCAAACAAGTTATCTGTTTTTATGCAAAGGAACAAAGTCCGAAGCAGGAATAAAAAAAAAAGAAGGGGTAAAAAGTACCAAAAAAAAAAATATTTTTCCTTTCTATTTCTGTTTACTCTATAAAACTTTCAAACTTATATAAAACAATCTCAAAATCAGAAAAGCATTAAAGATTGGGCAAAATAAAATAAATAACTTGTCCAATGACATGTCCAACCATGATTAACAAATGACAAGGTGAGCTAATGAAGTGAAGAGATTGCTTGAAGATTGTTTTTTCTTTTTAAAAAAAAGTATACTGACAGTTATTATAATAAAAGTTAACCTTTGTGTAAAAACAAAAAAACACTACCAACTTAGGATCATATTATTACTGAAACTGTTTGAAATAACCCCTATAACCAGAAATATTTTCTTTCTTTGCTATTTCCACTGACATTACAACTGTTAACTAAGTAAGCCTATTGTTTGTACCAAAAAAAAAAAAAAGATGCATTTACGTGTTGAGAAAATAGAAAACACACTTTGACTATTTAAATATTTTTAAACAAGTATTAGAAACTTTTAAGGCGTCTTTCCAAGCTCTTTAGTATATCTTCTTTTCATTTAACGCCTTGACACCTTTAAAAGATATTTAAATGTCAAATCAGGAAATTTGATTCAATTTCATTTTGTTGGACCAGATCTGATTGTTTTCCAAACCCCTAGTCGACGTAGTTTGGTGTTGGTATTACGATATTATTGTATGTTGTCTGAACTTTTATTTTCTGGATCATACCTTTTATTGCAAACCCTTCAAAATGCCAAAAACTGGGATAAACTGAAATCATTTAAAGCAGCCTATATTTACTAAATGAGTAATAATATGGTATATTTTTTTATCATGTTTACATGAAATAATAAAAACCACTAATCGTGGTAACAATAAATAGGTTTTATATGAAGTACGTAATCGATGAATGGTATGCACTAGAATTACCAAATGACTTGATCAATAAAACTCTGCACCTTCCTTTAATTAGGGAAAGAAAAAGACCGACAGTTCAATTGGTGGTATATGACAAAGGTTCTTACACTACAGTTTGTTGGTGTAAACACAAAAAGAACGATAACCAGCTGCAGGTACAAAAAAGATTGACACCCTTTTTTTCAACAATCCCTAAAAGAAGCAGCAACAAGAACAACAAATTGAACCTATAACGAAGGTGATACAAAAGCAATTAATACAATTTTAAACCAACTTGAATCTGTTTTCAAATATAAGATCTCTATATAATCGAATCAAGTGACTGGCTCAGCTGACCAATGTTTCAATTCTTGTTCTCAGCAAACTACTTATTGTTATTGCGACTATTTGTCACAAATAGGGAGTTCCAAAAAAGCAGATACCGATATTTGAATAACCCCATCAGATGAATAAAGGGCAAAAGCAATTCGATACTGGGCGAAGGAGTATTATGACTTTGGTTATATATCTAATCATCAACAAGGAAAGCATGCTAGTACGGTCTTAGCATAACCTTCGGCTTGGAATGCTATTACTGTAGTTATCTTGATGAAGCTTTCACTACTGATCCCACATCTTCAAAACGTAGTGTACAAAATAGAATCGAAAAAGACATTAAATGCCTAAAAACTCATGTAATACCTGACACACTCGCAGAATCAATGTTGAATCATATGGAGAAGTGGCTACAAGTAAGTTATTCTGTTTAAGTAGATTAAATTACATTATTTGAGTTGACTTTAAAGAAAATAACTAAATGTATATGTATAAATCCCACAGGTCACTTTGGTCACAAATTTCACTGCCAAAAATTTTGTCAGAGGTCACCACAGGTCACAGCCAAAATACATGTGTATTTTGTGTTTCTTATTAAACAGAGCAACAAATACACGGTGTTTATATTTTAGTCAAAGCAAGGAAAGGCCAGCTTGAAAAAACATTGGAAAAAAGCTTAAAGCTATAGGAATTCATGAAAAAATTGCTAAAGTAAGGACGATTTTTTGATAGATGTTTTTTAATCTGTGGTACTTACAACTTGTCTTTGTTTTTGCATGCATACGTAGAGAAAAACAAAAGGTGCAACAATGAGTAAAATTGCTGATGAAATGAAGAGTCGAAACCAAAAGAAGAGAAAAATTACAGCATATTTTAGCAAAGATAGAGTAGTAGCGCCAAGGGGAAGTAGTAGTGGTAGTAGCAGTAGTAGTCCTCAAGGATTTGAAAATAATAATGAAACAACAACCAGCAGAATTTGGAATGATTGGAAGCAATTCTTAGAGAAAGCTGCAACACAATCTGAAGTACCGGCTTTGAGGTGACTTTATGCTCTTTCTTTTTCTTATTATGTCATAAATTATTACTGATTACAATTTGGATAATCTAATTCTCTGTGTTTCTCAGTCCAGAAATGCATAAAATAATTTGGTTTGGTCACAAATTGAAAAGACGTCCTTCCCGAATGAAAAATGAAATTCCAAAGCTGATCGAACAAAAAATCTCAGAAGAATACAGAGCTCAAGTCGACATGATTATAAAAGCAGTATGTATACAGATATTTTATTTAAGCCATTATAGTCATAAAAGAGCTGACCAAACTTAATCTTGTAACTAAGATGATTTAGATTGATATTCCTACTTTAGAAATCAATATTGATAAGCTTTATTTAATACAAGGACCAGAAGCCGAGAAAAAGTCCTTGATTAATATGTGTTCACTCTTGTAAGTATTTTATTTACTGTCAACAGTTTATCGACTGAATCTAATAATTTCTTATGAGTAGTGTTGATGATATTTACGGCAATGTCGGCGCCACTTTAAGTATTTCAGAATCTACATTCAACCACAATCTTATTAAACCATCTTTACAATCATGCACCCGCTATCTTCGAAAAAAACATTATGACGTTACGTATATTCCTGGCGAAGTAGAATTAATTTCCATGACTGAACAGCTATCTCTTCAAGGAATGACTGACCATCGATTCCGCTATAATGCAGATGGAAAAATATTAATGAACAGCAAACATGATTGAAATTTTGATCTCTGAAGTTTCATCTGCATATAATGATGCTAGCAAAGGAAAAATTAATTTTGACCAAAGCAGAGCTATGTTTGGTCTATTATCTATCTTGAAAAACATCGCCTATAAAAATCCATATGCATCCTACGAATATTTCAGTAGAATTAAAATCCATCTTATACATGCATACGGTAAGACTGTCATTTTTTTTGTTGACTTTGAGTTGTTATTTTCCACGAAGAGTATCTCATGAAACTTGGTTTGATAGATACTCGTGTTCGTCATTGGTCAATGACATCTCCTAAACAAGGCATTTATATCATGACAAGAGAACAAACGGCAAAGATTCCGGTTACGCTTAGTGACATGGCCGAAAATTTGCTGCCGTAAATTAGATTTCCAGTGTTGGTCATATCCAACTCTTTCTTCGGCCAATCTGGGATTGTTGGGAATATAGAATAGCTTTGTTTGACCACAAGTTGAAAGATGCATAACGCTTCCTGAAGCATTATATTTCCCGGATGCGAAAATGAGACTCTAACAAATCGCGAAAGAATATAGGAGTCAAGAAATTGATACCATATAAAACATCTAATCGACAAATAGAAAGAATTAACACTACACAGGTCACTCAAATTAAAAAAAAATTATTTGGTATGTATATTGACACTTAAAGATACTTTTTTAATATATACGTATATATATTGTTTCCATCGAATTCTACATTAAATTAACCATCATACCAGGTGACAACGTGATTTGTATATCTTGTACAGTCCTATTTTGTGCATTTATTTTTGAAAGCGTGGGGTCTGTAGTCAAAGCTTTTGACAGGACAACCAAAGTCATCTCAAGCTGAAGATTATGTTCAGACCTGATTGGAATGCTTTCCTTTTTGATGTTTATTAGATATACACCCAAAAATATAACACTCATTCGCCTGTATCCAATTACTTTTGTCCTTTATTCATCTGATGGGTTATTCAAATATCGGTATCTGCTTTTTTGGAACTCCCTATTTGTGACAAATAGTCGCAATAACGATAGGCAGTTTGCTAAGAAGAATTTTATTTTGATAGAATTTTTTATTGCTCGTAAGTCAGCTTTATTTGATTCAATAATATAAAGATGTTTGTATATCTGAAAACAGATTCAGGTTGATTTGAAATTGTATTAATCGCTTTTGTATCACCACCTTCATTATAGGTTCAATCTGTTCTTGTTACTGCTTCTCTTTAGAGATTGTTGAAAAAAAAGTGTCAATCTTTTTTGTACCTACAGCTGGTTATCGTTCTTTTTGTGTTTACACCAAACTCTAGTGTAAAAATCTTTATTATACACCACCAATTGAACTGTCGGTTTTTTTCTTTCCCTAATTAAAGGAAGGTGTAGAGTTTTATTGATCAAGTCATTTGGTAATTCTAGCGCATACCATTCATCGATTACGTACTTCATATAAAATCTATTTATTGTTACCACGATTAGTGGTTTTTATTATTTCATGTAAACATGATAAAAAAACTATACCATATTATTACTCATTTAGTAAATATAGGCTGCTTTAAATGATTTCAGTTTATCCCAGTTTTTGGCATTTTGAAGGGTTTGCAATAAAAGGTATGATCCAGAAAATAAAAGTTCAGACAACATACAATAATGTCATAATACCAACACCAAACTACGTCGACTAGGAATTGGAATTGGGGTTTATGATCTGTCCAGCATCTTGGTAAACAATTAGATCTGGTCCAACAAAGTAGAATTCGTCCGATTTTGTCTCGAAGCGAAATTGTAGACATTTAAATCGCTTTTGATGGTGTAAAGCTCTGCAATATAAAACTCCTACTTTAAATGAAGAGAGAAGATATTAAAAAACTTGAAAAGACACCTTAAAAGTTTCTAACGTATTTCCCATTTCTCAACATACAAATGTATCATTTTTTTTTTTTGGTACAGACAACATGCTTACCTAGTTAACAGTTGCAATGTCAGTGAAAATAGCAAAAAAAAAACTGGTTATAGAGGTTGATAGTAATATAATCCTAAGTCGGTAGCGTTCTTGTTTTTACGACGAGCACGAAGAAAAGAAAAATGAGTTTATATTTTACTTACCAAGTAATTGTAATGGATGATGATATTCATGCAATGCTTCTAAGGTCGAAAATGCGATGGAAGATGGGAATTTTTCAAGTAAAGGTTGCTGTGTTTTTTGTCCAAGAAATTTGACCCAATACTTAGGCAATATTTAATCCGATATTAGCTCCAGTATCCGATGCTTGATATTAATTAAAATTATTTGAAATAGCAATTGGCTACTCTCTCATCAAATAAGCCAATACCATACACACAGATAAAAAGTCTTTTCATGGATACATACCCCCAAATACAGTAGGTGCAACAAAATAGTCAGACTATTTATATAATATACTAAAATATATAACAAAACTTACATAGACCCCATCTTTCACTCCTAAGCAAAAAACACTAAGAGTAAATACCACCGCCAGTGACAAAATAAGCTATATAATGATAAACAATTTTCTGTTATTAAGGTTTCATCCGATAATAATATATTATCAATTCAATATTTTAAAAATGCTTTGTATATATCTATACAGTACCTGAAAAACGTCAGCCATTTAAAATGCTATACCTGTTATAAGAGGCGCGGTAATGTTCTATCAAAACAACGTTCAAATTTAATTTCCATCCAAAGAATATACATAAACGAGCTATTGGTGACCTGCTCATTTTGATTATTTAAGCATGGAGAAAGACAACTTCCCACTCTCTTTGCTGGGCGACCTTTTCGCAATCAATATTGCTCGTGCAATGGTCGAGTCTGCAGCAAGCGAGTAATCTCTGCTGGTCATGGAGTGTGTTTTGTCACCATGTTTGCCATGCAATGAAAAAAAAAATAAACAACTTATCTTTTCTGGCATTACAAGCGAAACAATTGAACAAAACGGAATGGTTTTGATTGCAGGCAGCCATATTATCTAGGAGCAACCTTTACCATCAATGTAAAAATAACAGTAATAATACTTGTGACATAAAACCTATGAAGTGACCATGGCACGTTTTATTATTTACATTATAGTAAAAAGAATATAAATTTTGGCGGACCTACAATCTTTGCTGTGTGAAGAAGTTAGTAGTAAATGAACATGACCATGCTATATCGGATGAGTTAATGGATAATTGTACGTAGCTATGCACAACATTTGATTCTTTTTTCTACTCTTTAATATAAATATATATATATAAAGCAGCCACGCCTACTTGTTCTGTGAAAAACCACATCAATAAACACTTCCTAGTTAACACCCACTTCTTCCATTGGTAAAATCAGTAATAATGAGCCATGCTTAAATGTCAACTCAGCTGTTTCGATGTTTATAACTGCATAATTTTTTTATGCAACAAATAAAAGTAAAAATACTCAGTTCAGCAACAAATTAATTGGTAATAGGAACTCTTTTCTGTTAAATTCATATGATATATCTGTTTTTTCTTAACTTCTTCATGTACTTTTTCGTCGCCATTAAATATATCATATAATTTTGTTATTGATACAATTTATCCCTATACATTTATACAACAACTCACCATATTCTATATTTAAAACATCCTGAAATTGTTGATTAATTAATTGATCAAATTGCTGGTCCCTTGGCAATATATTATGAACTTTATTCATTTTTATTACTATAAAACAATTCCATGGCAGCAAGATTTTTACAAAGAACTAAACTGCATTATATGAATTGTCATTTTTTTATCTTATAGAGTTCAGTCTAATTATATATGATCTTTCAGCATGTCCACCTAAATTGCTGCCAGGGAGTCTCGAGTGTTAAACCAGTATTTTTTGCTAAAGCTGTATAGATTCTCGCATATGGAGAGTACGTACCGCTTTATGTAAATTTCTAAGAAAAGTATTCGAGATACGTACAGTGAGTATTCGCTAAACCGGTAGTATCTCTCAAATATTTTTTATATACTTAGTAAAATACCGGTGATTCGTTAAACCGGTATCCAGTGAGCTTTCCCAAATATTTACCGGGTTTATAATAGTATTATTTTATTTTATATAATATAATACCAGTCTTTTTATTGTAAAATCAGTGATGCAGCCCTTTTTTAACGTCATCTCAGCTCTTCCCTTTGTTTTATTCAGTTGGCTACTTTGTTCCCGTAGCAATTAAAATACACAAATCATTCTTGTCGTCAAAAGAAAGCTTCTCAACATCTTGTTGATCTTTTTCGCCAACTTCACACAGATGGTTTTTTCTTTCTCCTCATCTGCGTACGTACGTACTTATTTTCAACTTTGTCGTGTACTTGTTCATTACCATTGAATATGTAAGTATGTTGTTGATACAATTCATTTTTACTTGTTTATTCAACTGCTAACCATGGTCCATGATATTAAACACACTTTGTGGTAAATATAATCTCTAGTTCATTACCACTATTTGGTGAGTACACTATTGTCATCTTTATTACTAAAAAGTTAGCTTATAGTAGCAAAGCTAGATTATATGAACTATCATTTTTTTTTATCTTATCTGTACAGCTTAATTTAATTATACTGTAGTTATTTTTCCAGTATATTCTACATATTAGTACCAGCTGCGTTTTAATTCGCTAAACCGATAATTCGCTAAACCGGTACAATTCCTCACATATATTGAGTACCGGTTTAGCGAATACACACTGTATGATGTCTGAAATTGAAAACTTCAATATATAAAGTACGTACTACTACTACTTTACAGAATGAACAGATTTAGAAAGAAAAATACAGTAGCACCAGCAACTTAATAATCATAATAATAATAGCGGTGAAATACTTCATTATATTATTTATTACAAAACAATGATTTAGAAGGATTAGAATTTTTTTTTTTTTTTGTGTAAGAAAAAGAGCTAGAGGATACGTACTTCTATATTTGACACTGTTCGAGATTATTTTTTAAGAATGTTGTGCAGTGAAAATAAATTCTGGATGGTGCCGAAATCATGATACTTTTGCTTTCGTGGTCGTCAGAAAGTAAATTCAGCTTTATTTTACGTGCCGTTCAATTATATTTGTACGGGCTCCAGATAGTCTTGTTCAACACATTTCCCCGAAACTGTAGAGGTAAGTGTTCAAAGATGAAATATTTTTACTTTTATTTTCGGAATAGTACGTATTCGTCAATCACCACGACGAAATAACAACTTTTTCATCACGAGAAGCTTGTAAATATGTAAAGATAAATAGAACAACTCTTGGCAACTACAATTATCGCATTTTGCTTATACTCTACTTAATGTATCACAAGCAGTGGGACATCCTTTTTGTAAATGATCAATATAATTTTTGATGGTTGTTTAATATGTATTGATCAGTGACAAAATTTCATTATCCAAGTACGTAATCAGGCAGAGTAAAATTTATTTCGAACTACTGTAGTAAATGTGGCTATGAAATTTAGTACCTATTATAAAAAAAAAATGTTTTTGTGGATTCTCCAACTCTTCATTGCATACATTTCTACATATATATCATACGTACGTGTGTATTTGAGAAAGAAAGGCAAAGGTCAATAAATATACACTTTAAATAACACCTTACCGTCACCGCTCGCTATAACGATATTTCGATATAACGATAGGGTTTTGGGGTCCAAGACGGATTAAGCAAGGAAATATCGCTAACTTTCTATAGTGATATCCGATAGGGTTTCAGCAAAAATATCGCTATATCGAGCGAACAAAGAATATAGCTATATTTTCGAAAAGTAAACAATACGTAGTAGTTGTTGGACATTTTTTAATTTTATTTGTCAAGAGTTTAATGATCTGAACATTAAATTTATCTTAAAACCGTTCCTTATGACAATCCAGCTTTGCTTTTCGTTCACTGTAAAAACCCAACTTATCATTTGCTATTTGGCATGGCTTTATAAAGAATAAATAATTTTTGGGTCTTAGTAAGTACGTGCATTTTTTTCCTATGGGGCATCAGCATTAATTATATGTGCTGAGCTGGTTCTAATTCAATTAGAACCAATACGAAAAGACATTTTTAATAAAAAGAAACTATGCAAAGAGAAAAAACAATCATCGCCATATTATTATAGCTTATTTACGGTATGAACAATATAATACTCTAGAGCGTTCTTCTTTTTGCAAGACATATCGATACAAATAAGGCCAAGTACATATGGATGGGATTTTACCCGACCATTATAGCTCAGATCAAGAATTCGTTATAGTGATAATTCGATATAACGATGCTCTTTTGGTCTCACGGGGTATATCGTTATAGCGAGCGGTGAGCGGTATTTTATTCAGAAATCCACAATTTAAATATACAATGTACATGTAGCTTTTTCTGCTAATTCATCAATAACAGCTACGTAATAGTGCGAAAACGCATAATCAACCACATATCGTACGTACAATCCTGAGGACGGCTATATATTATATTGGGTAATGACATTCAAAAGTAAAATTCTTTAAATAATAAGAATACTAGTATAAGAAAAAACCTTTACAAACGAAAGAGTCATCAATACTTATGACAATAACTGGCTGATATTTCAAACTACTTACCGAATAAGCAGATTAATTACAATAACATTTACCTTATTCAGTACGTACAACTAACAAACTATCTGTAATGATTTACTTATACGGTATATCGTCTAATAGTCTCTTCTATTTATACGTAGTATTTATAATTTTATAAGTATACCTCTTTGTTTATTATTATTATAGTGATATAATCTTGCTATCATTTCCTGATAAAAAAAAATATGATACTCGGAAAAAAGATATTGATAATCCCTTTCTAGTTGTCAACTGGTCTTTATTTCTCTCATTGATCGGGTGCGAATGGAAAAGTAAAAAAGTGATCACCAGACTGAATGTTTTGATTGTCATTGCAGCTAGGCCGATGCTGCGACTTTCCTGTGTTGGAGAATTTCGCGTTTGATTGTTTTGACCATACCTTTACTTTTTTGCTGCAAACCTTTCAAAATGTCAACTACTTTATCAAAAAATATAAAATCAGGATATACTGAAATCATTCAAATCAGTCTATATTTACCAAGTGAGTAATAATATGACATACCTTTTTTTTTTATTATCATTTTTACATGCAATAATAATAACAACTAATTCTGACAATAATAAATAGATTTTTGGGAATTAACAGAACCTTCGGCTTGGAATCCTATAAGTTATACGTATTGATGAAGCGTTGACTACTGATCCTACACTTTCAAAAAGAAGTGTACAAAATAAAATTATAAAAGACGTAACATATTTGAAAACACATGTAATATCTGGCACGATAGCTGAATCAATGTTGAATCACATGGAGAAGTGGATTCAAGTAAGTTCATTTTATTGTAGATTAAATTATATTATTTGACTTGACTTCAAAAAAAAAAATAATTAGATGTATATGTATATTTTAGTCAAATCAAGGAAAGGCTTGTATTAAAAAATATTGGAAAAAAACTGCTCATGAGCTTAGAACTATAGGAATTGATGAAAAACTAGCTAAAGTAAGGATATATACGATTCTTTGATAGATGCTTTTTTATTTAAATCTGTGGTACTTACACCTTGTCTTTGTTTTTGCATCCATAGCGAAAGATAAAAAGGACAATGCTGTCTGAAATCGCTGATGATATGAAAAGCCGATACCAAAAGAAGAGGAAAATTGCAGCATATTATAACAATAATAAAAAGTGAAATTGACCGTTCGATTGGGAAGAAATTAATGTTGTGTTGTTGTGCGTATATATATATATATATATGTTGAAGTCATTTCATAGGTTGTTTTTAAACCTAATAATTATAGTAATAAATTCCTATCATGTATCATTTTATTTGAAAAAAAGTTACTGCTGTAATATCGTGGGAGTTCTATTTTGTGTTTCTGACAAGATAAAGTATCATTTTTTTTTTGGTGCATAAAAAATAACAAATGTTAGTTGCACAGCAAACACGGGAAGGTGAGAATCAATTCTATGTGAAAGGGTTGATAAAATATCTATTGTTTTAATATAACAAATAGTATCACGAGAAATTGCTGGTAGATTCTTGATGAGGTGCTTAAATTGATTTGTGGTATGTAGGTAATAAAATTTAGACATATTATATTGTTTATTTGGTGAAGACAAAGCTTCAACGAACAATAACATTCTAGAATGAAAATAAATAAATGAACAAGATCAAACATTCAAAGCCATTTTTTTGATGATTGTCTCCGAAAAAAAAAAGTGCTGTAGTTAACTGTTGTACCTTTTTTTTTATAGAAAGGCAAAGGCTAAATGACGACGCAAAAATAGAAAAATCCTGTATTATGTTTTTCTTCTCCTTATATTAATACTATAACATTTTAAAGTGTCCCAAAAAAATATTTTTGGATTTTTATCATTGTACTGTAATTAAACATGACATTGTACCACAACAACAACAACAAATAAATAAATAAAAAAGCCCATTTTGCTTTTGGGATATTTATGATACATATTTCCGAAAGAAAAATAAAACGAATGTGGGAACAACCCAAAGAAACATGATTAGCATATTATAATACATGTAATATTAATAGTTGTGTATAACTGTTTTATAATCCAAAATATTTTTTGTTTGTTTGTTTGTTGTGCATAAATTATAATATTTTATTCAATTGTTAATAGTTAAAAATGTGTCATCTTCTGTGCGTCCCATCTTTTTTTTTTTTAATTTTTTTCGTTGGCATTGAATAACAAATATTGTAATACATTTCCTTATTTTTAGGATATGCGAGAAATCGATTTCTTGGTATACAAGCTGATTTCCGATGATTTTTGATATAATACGTAGTAACTAAGTAACATGTCATACATCTTACTATTAGTACCTACTATTACTTACCCATGACCACCCTTGTAACTAGAATAAAATGACATTTTATAATATAAAGTGTACATAGAATTACAGGAACTTTTTTTTTTGTTTATTGTTTGTCTTTGGGTAAAGTTTTTTTTCGGTCATTTCCATGTTTTGTGTATACATTTGTAACACAATACGGATCACCCGGGGCTTTTTGTTTGCCATAAGGTTAGATTATTTTGAAAACTGGCATTTAAAAAAAAAAAAAAAAGAATAAACCAGCAGATTCTTTTATTTTTAATGAACTGTTCCCAATTTTATAAAGATGTCCTGGGTACCAAAAGAAGGACAAATAGAAAGAAAAAGTATCGTGATGTTGTTAAAATGGGACTATAACAAGTATAGATCACTACAGTTTTGGAGATTTTTTATATAATTCATGGGTAACTACGGATTAATAATAGTATGCATGGAAAAGAGTATATGTATATCATATCCACATATTAATAATCTGATACGTATACTCGTTACGTATCGATATTATTATTTGAATTCCTACAAAACAATAAAGAACTTACAACACTTCTTTGTATTAAAGTAAAAATGTTGTTTATTTATTATTACAATGACAACAACTTGGTTGATAAAAAAAAGATTATCATGATATCAACAAAAAAAAAAAAAAAGGTTAATAAACGTTGTGTACAAAAAAAAAATTTGATCATAAGATCAAAAGGGTCACCCTTTCCAAATTCTCCAGATATATAAACCATAAAAGGAGACCATGACGAAGACCAAAATGTTAGTAAAAGGGTTCTCTTATATATATAAAAAAAATCCGAATAAAATAAAATAAAAAGTTCGTGTGACAATGGTCAGTGCGTTACACTTTTTTTATTTGAATTTCCGTTTATTTTATTCTAACCAAGTGAACAAAAAGAAAACAATATTCTTCAATAACAAAAAAAATAAAAAATAAAAAGAATCCTCCTAAATATATTTTTAGTTAAAACTTGAATATACTTATTTAATAAAGTAAAGTAAAAAAAAAAAAAAAAAAAAAAAAAAAAAAAAAAAAAAAAACTACTTTGTTCCTGTAATAAGATACTATAATCACATAACAATATATACTAAAAAAAAAAAACTATAATATAAAAATTATTTATATAGTAACACCACTTAAAAACTGATCACAATGCATACTATCTTTTCCAAACTAAGGAGATCAAAAAAAAAATAAGGGGGTGTGTGGGATTTATCACACACTACATTCTCTCTTTTTTTTATATAGCGGTGTCTTTACTAAATATGGACTGCTTCCGAGAGGAGGGGTGAGATAAAGGAGTAAAAAAAAGAAAAGGCTGTGATGAATAAAGAAGAAAAAGTGTAAGAACAAGGGAATAGTGTATATGTGTTCCTATTTTTTTTAAATCAATTGTTAATATTAAATAGTCTTATTATTATTATTTCAAATTAACACATTAAAATATTTAAATCAAGTTATAACATAATTTACTACGTCATTAGACATTATAAAAAAACTAGAAACTAACAAGATTTATAGAAGCATTAACAGCTAAATTAAACGTCATATCTGTGTGTATTCTATGCAATGTATAAACATAAACACGTCCTTTTTGAAATTTAGGCGGGAAAATAAAAAAGAAGATTAAAATATTTTATAACAACAATCGAGGAGTAAGAAGACGCTTATTTACAATTCTGAGTTTTCTATAACCTTTCTTTCTTTCTTTAAGAGTGAAAGAGAAGAGAAAAAGGAGAGAGAAAAAAAAGTCATGGGGGAGGAGGGAAAATGTATAACAAAAGGAAGGCGTAGTTAGTTAGTTGTAAGAAGAGTGTTATATAATTAACATTGAACCTTCCCGTGGTCTGTAAAGTACTATAACATTAAATGCTTTTTTTTTTATAATTTATTGAACAATTCATCATCACCATCATCATCATCGTCATCGTTTACTAACACTTTCCCATGATCTACTCCTTGTAAAAATAACACCATTTTTTTTCATCCTTATCCCGTTTCGGATGTACATCTCTTTTCTCTTATCCCCCCCCCAAAAAAAAAAAAAGAAATCGTTTGTTAAATTAAGAATAATATATAGTTACACCTTTTACAACTTCTCCTCCCCCCACGAATAATGTTTATTTATTCTTGTCTCACGGCCAGCTCTCTTTTGGTTCTAACCTATTTATTCAATGCAAGCTTTACTCGAGACAGGCAATCATTATAAAAAGGGAGACCATCATTTTCTCTTCTTTTCTTCTTCCTCCACCCCTTCTCTCCCTCTTTTTCTTTCTCTCTCTCTCTCTCACATTCACACGGACACATATACGTTTCTATAACAACATTTCCTTCTTTTATATATATATATATCATCATTAACAAAAATTAAAGCATATTTCCATAAATCCATTGAATTCTTTTTTTTTATGATATCGATGAGAACAATGTATCAACATTCACAACATCCTGAATTACTTTTAGTCAAGAGTCCCGAACTTACTTCAGTTTCTTCACCATCAGTATCTTCATCATCATCATCATCTTCTTCTTCCTTATCACCACAGCAACAACAAAGACGAAGACAGCAACAACAACAAATAATACCAAAAAAGTTCTCTTATCGACCTTGTCCTATTTGTCAAAAACGTTTATTAGTTCGTATCCATGGTAGTTTGGTATATAAATGGATTATTGAACATTTCGCTGTCAAACATAATGAATGGCTTCATGTCGTTGTTAATCTTCATGAATCCTAAATCAACAAAAAAAAAAGAGACACCATTCTCAAAACTATTTTTATTACTTTTAAAAATAATAATATACCAGCTTTTTTTCCTTTCAATAATAATAACTCTTATTATTGAAGATATATATTCTTCCCCTTTCTCACTATACATTTCATACAAAAAAAAATGATTATCATTTTCTATTATTTTTTATCATTTATTGCTTTTTTTTTTTTTGTATATAACATCATGCCTTTACTTTTCACACACCAAAAAAAAAAAAAAATACCCTTTTCTTCTTTTCTTTTTTTAAAAAAAAAGCATTTGCATTTTTATATTTTCAATCATTTATTTACTCCAACTTTTATAACCCCCCCCCCCAATTTGCATCCCATTTTTATAAAATAAAAAGTATTTAACTTATATAATTTTTTTTTACTTTCTTCTAAGCATTTATTTAGTTTCCGAGAGTTGGGGTAAAATATCCCATTTTTTTTACTTTCGGGAACCTGTTTCCGTGTTCTTCTTTTTTTTTCTCATAATTGTCACCAGTTTTTTACCCGTTTCGTTTAAAGGACCGGGTTCCTACTTTTTTTTTTCATCTTGCATAAAAATTTTTTTTTTTTTTTTGGTAGGTCATTTTTTATTTTTAAACTATTTTTTTTTACGAGTCAAATATCCGTAAAACCTCCTGGTATCTTTTTTAACTTTTTATAGTACTGTACATCTGTAAACAAATATTATATTGGTTAATTATCAATTATATCACCATTATCATTATTTTTATATAACCCTAGCATCTGAACATTGTTAACAGATCTGATGACAATTTTTTTATAGTTTGTACACATTTGTTTTCTAAATGTGGTACGAAAACAAAAACAAAAGTAAATAAATAATGAATAATTCAATATATATAAAGTGTGTGTTCCTTTCTAATTCTCTCTCCTTAACAAACTAACTCCCCTTTACCTTTTTTTTATTATTGATAGATCATAAGAATTCATCGAAAATTCTTTTTGAATAGATCAAGAAAAAAAAAACTCTATTTCTAATCGAATAAAACCCTTCTTTTTTTTTTTTGATAGTGTAACCATTTGTTATATATTTTTCTCAACAGACTTTTTTTTATGGCGAAATAAAAAAAAAAAATCGGTTGTCATGAGAGAAAGAATTTTATTTTTCTTGAGTAACCCATAAAGATGAACAGGGTGGGGAGGGAAAAGAGATCCGTTCGTTCTATCGCTTTATCGATAGACTGTTATTGTTGTTGTTGATTCTTATGTAACCTTTGTTGAAATTCAATATAAGGTCTTGGTTGTTTAATGTTTTTTTCTCGTTGATTAATTTGATCATATAAATCTCGATAATCCGAAGCTTGATATATATTTTTATTATCATTGCTATTGTTATGCGTGTCATTATCATGGCTGGTACAACTAAAGCTTTGTTCTTTTGCTGTACTAGTTGTCGTTGTAGTTGGTAGAGTAGTAGAAGTAGTTTGTGATGGTGTTTTCATAGTAAATTGTTGTTGTTGTTGTTGTTCGGGATCTTTCTGGGATAAATTAAAAACGTGTTTGTCATTACTGCTACTACCGCTATTATTACCTTTTTCTATCCCTGAGAAATTTATATTTTTAGCTGGTGGTGTATATGCTGGAGGGGGATCTCGTTCATCATTATCTGTAAAATGTCCAAGTTGGTCAGGGTTCCTTTTATTATCCTGATGATCCAATGATGCTACATAGGTCACTTTTTCATTAAACTTTTCTTCTTCTTGTTGTTTTTGCCGGGCTGATGATGATGATGATGGTGATGGTGATGATAAAGGTTTCAAATTAATATTAGAAGTAGACGAAGAATTACAAGATGGAGGATTAACAATATCATCATCTGTAAGTATTTCCGCATCATCCCCTAATACCGATGATCCATCATTGTCTTCTACAACCAATAAATCATCCAAAACAGTAGGTCGTTCATCTTTATCATCGGGTTGCCAACCTTCTACAGCTAATTTACAATCCATCCAAATCATATCTGTCTCTTGATATTTTGTATATGGTTTTTGACAAGAGTGAGGTTCGATATCCAATAAATCAACTAAATAGTTACCAAACCCAGCTACCAAAGACGATTTCTCTGCATATTCATGCAAGGCATTGAATCGGACATAAAACGCTTCACGTAATGCTAACCGTTTATAGTCCGCTATTTCGATTTCTTTTTGTTCTAATTCGGTTGAAAGTTGAACCAATTCTTGTTCAAATTGTGGAATTTTACGTGATTTTCGATTTGATTTATAAAGATGATTTAATCTAGATTCAACAGCTCGCTTCTTTTCTCGAACATTGGATATAATAATCTCATCTTGTTCACGAATCGTTTTTATAATACGTCGATATTTTTGATATTTTTCTAATATAAAATTTTTTATTAATAAATGGGTAAAAAAAATAAAAAAAAGAGAGAGATATTATACCAATATAATCACGTTCAACTTGTGTTTGCATTTCGATCAACTGAGCTAATTTACCACCAATATCCTATTATTAATTTCAAAAAAAAAAATCGCGTCAGAATGTTTTAATCATAAATAGATTCCCACTTTATAAAGAAAAACAACCCCTTGTCTCCTTTCCTTCTACTAAAATAACGGTTCTTTTATTGTAACCTTTCTTGATAAAATATATATATATTTTTATATGTACCTGTAAATCTTCATCGTCATGGTCATCAATCCAATCCAAAAACGATTTCGTTGTTTCATCGCGATGATAAGCTGAAACACGCATTGCTTTAAGATCGTTTCTTTCTTCAAATATCCACATAGATAAAGCCTTTGTATCTGGCTTTTGTAAAGGGTTTTTACGTGCTAATTGTGAACGTACATCAGTTTTGAATTTACCCAAAGAATAATGAAGATCTTTAAAGGCCATCTTTTTCTTTTCTTTAAAAAAATGTAAGTTAAAAATAAAAATATAAAGTGTGGCTATGTTACAAAAAAGCTATGATTATAGTTGTTCTCTCGGTTTCACCATAAAATCATAATATTAAACTATATATTTTTTATTTATTTTGGAAGGTGACACAAAGTGAGAGGAGATTTTCATAAAATTGTATGGACAACCTCGGGATTGCTTCAATACTTGGAGTTTTTTTACTACATTAATCAAAGTGCATATTCGTTGCCAAGACCTTTCTTTCTATAAAATTCTTTATATACACTAACTTCTAATGTATGATAATTTTCTCGCTAATGTATGTTATTATAGAAAGTGCCATGATATACAAGTTAAACAACGATAAGAATCAATCGTCCCCCCCCTGCCACATTTGTTTTTTATATATTTTAGTTTCATATTTCTATTTTAACAAACATACATGATCGGATTTGTATTGATTAGATCTTGCATCAGAAAAAAAAAGAATCTCTTGGACGGTTACGTACTAACTTTCGTCTTTTATATATATATATATATATATATATATATAGTATTTAACTTTTACTTCATTGAAAAAGCTACTTGGAGGACATACTTCGAGACAAACATCAAGTAACCACTTTGTATATTCTTAATTCACCACGACCTAACACAATCATTCTTAATCAATGGTTTCGATGGTTCTTAATATCAATTAATGTCGTCTGTTCTAACATTACACCTCGTTTGACAATCTAGGTCGAATAATAAATAATAATTTCAAGTAGAATAGTTCTATTTACATATCATACTTTGCTTTACGTAATTTATATTACGTACATATATTTATTTAATCCGATTGAGAAAAAAAAAGGGGGAAAGAGGGGGGAAGGGGGAATGGGAAGTAAGGTTAATGTAACGGGTAGTACTACACTGCATAGAAATTATAGTTTGAATGATCAAATCTTTGTTTCTGAGTCGACTAAATATTACAATGTACGTATCTAAAAATCAAAATTGAACAACATATTTCATATATCAAAAAAAAAGTATATACTGTATCCACTATGGTTAGTATAGATCAAAAAGTGGTACTACGTAAATGTGGACATATATTAATGTTATTTGTGTTATAAAGAAAGAAATTACGGGAAAAGGACATATAAATTATAATCTAGAAGAATGATGATATTATAATAGCAACTGAGAAAAAAAAAAGTATCATTATACGTAGAGTAAAAGAATAATTTGTATAATACAACTTACAAAGCAAGTAAAGTCCCCATATAGATATAGGAAAGGAGAAAAGAATTGGATCATAGCAAAACAAAATACAAAATGATATAAAAATTAAGTTAGCTTAAAAAGACCTTTATTTGATATATTAGAATAAATTGTTATAATAATAATAAAAAATATTTACTAGTGTTATTAACTAGTCAACCATATACAGATCATTGAAAATATAAAATAGAGAAAAGGGTAAAGGGTAAAGAAAATGACAAACAAAACCTTTAGTTTTGGACACATGGTAATTAACGTCTCTCGTATGAACCTTTCAAGCTTTCCTCCCTCTCCCCCCCCCCATATCTTGATATCTAATGCCAAATACTTGATGTCAGTACGTAGTGGTACTTTTTTTTTCAAGAGTTCACACCATGTGAAGTGAATTTTATTGACGGCCACTGAAATTTCATTATAACAGTGGTTGACAGATTTTTTTTTTTACAAACAGATATACGTATAAGTATATAATGACTATTTTAAAATAGGTTATGTCTACTGGTGATGGTGTATTGTTGGGCGGTATTTGGGCTGGCATTTGGCCTCCTGTCAATACACGGAAAAAACACTGACAGCCATTAGTGTATTGTTGAGTAGAAGATAACTCTCCAACATTCTATTTCATAAATAATGTTACAGATTAAGATAAGTTTATTGATAAGTAAATATATTATCTTACCTTTAATGCTAGCCTCAGCTTGCATCCTACGTCATACATGATGACGATGTGTGAACCAAATTTTTTAATAATTTGATTTAACACACGGAAAGTTTGAACAAAGCTAAAGACAAATGTGGAGAGAGTTGTGTTAACAGCATTTAGATGAGATATAATACCTTTTCCCAGGAGTCTTAATGTTCATGAATGCTAGGGGAAAACCGTGGGCACATGTAGCACCATATACACCTTTGACATCCAATGCAATCTGTGACCTTGTTTATGGCTTTTTAAGAGTCCATCACAACTCACACCCATCTGAAGACTATAAGATAAAATCAATCCAAAATGTTTTAGTATAAATAACATATAACTAAGGAATTTGCTAATTACCTTTACAGGTCTTTTGATGATATTATCATCTGCTTCCTAGTATTTGTTCACCTATGGGATTATTGGATCGTTAGGGCTTTGGTGGCTTTTAACCCTGTCAAATCGACGCAAGGACATATTGTCATCCATCGCAATAACCATCCGATCACCATTAGGAGTCATTACCTAATCCATATAAACACTTCATTATAAGAAGCTGCTTTTTTTTCATACGCTATTCTAACTTTGTCTCCTTTCCCATTCTAAAACACTATGAACGATTGTATTATCCTTGTACCCACCCGTTTTATCATCACAATATCCACTTTGTTCTCTTGTGATCCACTCTACCCTCTCAACATCCATTTTTATTGTCTTATCCTCGATTTTACACCTTCATTAACCGTTTTTTAATCACTACCATCATCCTTTAAGTACTATCCATCCTTTTCACTTTATCTATTTGGGTATTTTTGTCAATAGCTTTCGATTTACCTTCAGTCCACATGCTTGGCACGGGAAATCTGGCTGGTTGATTTGACACCTTTGGTTATTAATGGAATCAATTAGCATCATCATCATCTTACCATACGCAGTCAAAGCTGTATTCAGCAGACGTTCTATGGATTTTGGCAATGGGATCTATCCGCGAGATATTATTAGTTCTATTCTCTTACTATATTGTGATGCATTCATTGGTAATATTGTTTCTAATTTAGTTTACCTTGCTAGCTTCATGTTCAACAGTCAGCCACTCCACAATAGATGTTGCTGAAAGATGACAATTGATCCTAAGAGTTGTCATGCTTTTCAGCCCACTTATGTAAATTACTGTTTGAGTTGCAGATGAAGTTGTTGGAACCATATGCTGCTCCATTAATTCCATACCAATTGTATCAATTTTTTGTTGTGCATAGAACTCCAAAGCAGTTGACAGTATGAGTCGTCTATTCAGAGAGAACATACTCGTGGTTATAGAAATAAAGCCAGAAGCTGACACACTGGACTGTGGTTGAGAATGTGAAAGATGCCAACTGAAATGGGAATATTTTTTATGACGGCAAGAGATTCACTTCTTTCGAAACTTGTCCTCAACTTGCAACCTACATCATAACAAAACCCTGATATTTCTTCCATAGTCAGGCATTTGCAATACTTCTTTCAAGCAACTAAGAATATATGCAAATCTAATATATACCAGTCAATATATAATTCTATTAATATATAATTATGATTTTTAATAAAACTTACGTTTCACCTGGAGTGGCCATATCCATAGCAACTAGGGGGTAGCCATGTCCACAGGTACAAGCAAATACGCCAGTTTGATCCAAATAACTTTTGCTGCGACTCTTTTTATTCAACGCCTGAAAGTTACTACAACCTTCATTTGCCTTAAAATATCAAAAGTTATTCTTTGTAAGTTCACATAATCAACAACACAATAATGTTGAAAAAAAAAATATACTTACTGTCTCATTGTACGAAATAACATTTTCGGGCTTTACCCAATGGCGATCCATTTCCTCCTGTCCTTGATAAACAACATCTTTGGACCGCTCATTTTTCCTGGAATACCGACTGAGTTGGAAGTTTCCATCGGTATCGATGGTCTTGGATCCATGCTAATATAATTATATTTATATATTATATTAATATTTTATAATTCCTTTAATGATCCATTAAAAGTGGTTCTAATATCAATAACATATAAAACGCTATCATACCATATATTTTCATGCTGGACATCCGCTCTCAAAGTTGAAAACTTCTTTTCGCTCCTTCTCAAGATTGAGCATCATCCGTGCATACATCGGAAGCGCTCTTCACTAAGTGGTTGCTTGAATGAAGCAGGAATGGGAAGATATATAATTTCAATATAAAAGATAGAAAGTAAATCATCATATGTCATTTTTTTTTGTCATGGGTTTATAATAAATTATCTGGTAATGATACTCATCTTTTGCCCATTACGAGATTGCATGAATTGATGTGCGGTATATGCCACAACCGATACCTGTATATTACCCTTTTTAGCCATTTTCGTCATTGTCGATACAGAAATACTGTAAATAAACAAGACATTTCAAAACCCAAGACTATTAATGTATTATTTAAAAAATATATTATCCTTTATATTACATCATTGAGTGATTGTAAATAGTTTTTGATAAAAAAATAAATGAGAGGCGCAGCACCAAAATACTCAAAGCAATACACATATAATTCTCGAATATAAAGAAAGTACGAAATAAGTCGCATAAAAAAAATAAAGTATATAATTTTAATGTCAGGTACAAGCATCAGTAGATGGATCAGATTTTTAACAGTAATAATCTTAATCATCTTTTTGATAGTATAAAATTATCTTTCAACAACAAAGAGTAATACATAATATTCTCATAGCAAACATAAGAAAAGATTAATTTATCTTGAGTTTATTGATAATTCATTGCATTATTACTTATCAAAAATTCCACCCCTCTATTCCGACTTCCGATTTCCTTATGGCTGAAACACATTCATGTTTTTTTTTTTAAAACCCCCTCAAAAGTTCAGCGCGCGCGTTTATATATAATAGGTTCAAGAACGCCCTTCTTCGTTTCAATTATTACGCTCACATCTCTTTTTTTTTTCTTTTCATTTTTTTAAAATAATAAATTTCAACCATGGTAAATAATAATAATGATAATATATAATTGAAATGAACGACTTTTTTGTTATTTATTTTTTAACAACCAACATTTCATTCTTCTTAACTTTTCTTTTAATAATAATAATAATAATAATAATAAATACTATTTAGGCTGCTTCTAGTTCTCAAGGTATCAACACATTGCTCGAAGCTGAACGTGAAGCTGCAAAGATTGTTCAAAAGGCTAAGCAATGTAAGTAATAAAAGAAAGAAAAAGAAACTATTCTACAACTATGTATATAAGAAGATTGACATGAACACTATATGTATAACCATTTCCATCCCCTCCCCCACTCCCTTTCTTTTTTAATTCAATTTTTAGACCGCATTCAACGTTTGAAAGATGCTCGTTCTGAAGCTAACAAGGAAATTGAAGATTTGAAAGCACAAAAGAATCTTGAATACCAAAACTTTGTTGCTCAGGTATATATATAATATGACATACAAAAAAAAAAAAAAAAGGGTGGAGGGAGAAAAAAAAAAGATAACAGAATTTTTTCTAAAAAAAAAAAAAAAACAAAAAAGGGGGAGGAGGAGGTCGAGGATGGGTGTTATATATATATAAACAGAAATATTAGATTAACTTAAATATTATATGTGATTTTAGCATTCTGGTGCATCTGATGCTAGTTTAGGTATTGTAGACCAAGAAACAGATGCAAAGATTGCCGAAATTCAATCTGCTTTTGCTGAGAATAAGGATATTGCAACTGAAAAATTGTTGGGTGCTATTAAGCGTGTTGAAGCCAAACCTCATATTAATGTCAGAGTTTAAATGAATGCCCCCCCCAACCCTTTAGCTCTTTCTCATATAAATATAAATATATATACCTTTCAACAAAGCAACAGACCCCTCTTTTGCCTATCCACTCCCTTCCTCCCCCCGTTTACTTAACGGCAACAATAACAATAACAACAAAAAAAATGGTTTTGTTTTGAATTGAATTGTATATCATCATTATATATATATATATATATATATATATATATAAAGAAAAAAAATTGTGTTTTATTTCATGTAATAAGGCAAAATATAAGAGGGAAAGTAGAAAAGGAAAAAAAGATAAAATATCATGATTTAGTGGCAATATATAAAAGAAACATATAATAATAATAATTTTTTTCTCGCAGGTTTTTACATAATATTTGTACAATTACAAAAGAAAAAAAAAAAAGAAAAAAAGAAAAAGAAAAAGAAAGAGAAAGAGAAAGAGTCGTGCAAAAGAAAAAAAGTGGAAGGGGGATGGGGGTAAATACACAAGTGAGAGAAAAAGTAATTTGTATATAAAAAGAGAGAAAGAGAAAGAAGAGCATACATAATATACAATATAAAAGTTTCATATAAGTGATTTTTAAGAAAAAATAGGTGTGTGTATAAAGGAAAGAGTTTGGTTTGGTTTAGTCGATATGTTGTGTGTTTGTGTGTATGTACGTAGATCAAAAAAATAAAGATGAAAAAAAAAAGTATATATGAAGTTATAAAGAACGATTGTAAATTTGGGGAGTTATACATAAGGTTTATGGATATATATATATATATATATATATATATAGGATGAATAATATCGAAGAAGAAAAAAAATTGATATATAATTAATAAACATCAAGAATATCTTGAGGTCCTTTAAGTACACTAACCATCATTGCAGCGAAAAGAATACTTAAAAATTTACACCATCGAACACTTTTCAAACAAGCAGAATAACCCATGGATGACATCCAACTCATTCCATAATGATACAAAGCCGTTGGGATAGTTACTTTGGGTTGAACATGGTAATAACGACTTTGCTTTTTAGTACATTGTTGTTCCTTATGATGAGATCCAGTAACAGTTTTTTTACCAAGTATTTCATTCAATGGACCATAACATAAATCAGGATGACCCAATAAAAATTCCATATCTTCACCAAATCCTCCATCATCAACAGACATATTATCCAAGAAACTGAGGGCATCATCCAATACATCACAATCAAATTCATAATAATCACTCAAATTCCCTCCTTTTTCAGAAAAGAAAGATGATTTTCCTTCAAGGTAAAAGTTTTGTGATAAGGGTGAAAGTGGATGGCGGGGTCTTCCATTTTTAGTATATGTCACTGTGTCTTGTTTGTTGAAACATTGAATTTGATTCTCTTGGTGTCGTGGATTATCTACGTCGTCATCATCATCACTATCCCCTTGGTAAGAAGATAAGTTGTTTTTAAGAAATTCACGATGGTGGTCAAGCATATCATAAATAGCACGTGGGTTTGACATGGTAGATGCGGTTGACATAGATCCAATGTCAGATAAAATATCATCGTCGTCGTCGTCGTCGTCGTCATTGTTGGAATAATTATTGTTTTTATTGTTACCAAGGTAATGCATAGTATTGTCATGGTGATGAGATGGGTTTATTGTTGCTGTTGTGGTGGTGGTAGTACGTTGTTCTGGTAATGGGAATAAAGTGGGTGCTTTTTGATTCCATTTTAATTCCGTTACATCGTCTGTGCGCATCATTTGTGCTTGACGATGATGTTTCACACGGCTACGACGACGATGACGTCTTTGACGTTCTTCAGGAGTATCACTCATCATACTACTAGCAACACTCATACAATCATCATTTACATCTTCTGAGTTACCATTATCATTATAACAAGAAGAAGCAGCATCGGAAGCTGCACGACTTGTTGCAGGTGTATTATTAGATGAACCCGTACGACTAAATAAAGATGACATTAAAGACAAAGAAGATAATCGAGACATGGAAAATGTTTGTGGTTTTTCTTGTTGTCGTTGTTGTTGTTGTTGTAAATGATGGGGCATATCTACAGCGACTGTATTATCATGATCTTTATCATCTTGTTCTGTCGTTGTTGTTGTTTCCACTGTTTGTTTAGCAAGTTGATTTAATTGTTTTTGATGATCATTTAATCGTCTTTCTAATGATTCCAATCGACTATAATGTTCATCTTGTTGAATATTAGTAACTGCATCCATTGTAGCGGATGCATCTACACGTAAAAATTCCAATTGACTTTGCATTTGAATAATACTTTGCATTACTTTGGAAAGTTGTTCTTCTAGTAATCGTCGTCGAAGTCGTTTTGTTGCTTTTTCAATTAAATCATCTTTATAACGTTGTTCAGCTTCTTTTTTATCATTCATCATGGTCATCATATCTTCCGTTGTTGTTGTCATGGATGGTGAAAGAAAAAGATCATGTTGTTTCTGTTGAAATGGATCCATCGTTATAGTATCATCAGTAATATTCATTTTTTTTTTCAGTATGTACAAAAATTCAAATAAATTGTATACAAAGAAAGATAGTTTGGGTTGTGATGGACTAAATGAAATATAAACAAAAGAAGAATTTTGTAAATAAAAAAAAAATATTTGACAAGAACGTCTTATATATATACTCTTTCTTTCAACCCCACTCCCCTACCCACCCCACCCCCCTTTTTTTTTTCTCTTTCGTTTTTTTTTTTTCCTTTTTCCTTTGCTCTTTTCCCCCAATTGATTATATATATATCTTAACCACTAAAGAAATTCTTATAACACACACACACACACACAAATCCCCATAATTATCTTTTTTGTTTTTGCTTGGCAAAGAAAAAAAAAACAATGATATTTTATGTGTAGTATATACCAAACATTCTTTATGTGTGAACTCTTTCCCTTTTTAGTATATCTCACCTCGAGTTTTTTTCTTTTTATATATATAGAAAAAAAACCAACTAAAAGAACACAGATTCGAAAAGAATAAACAAGAGAAAATAAAAATAATTTACTATAAAAAAATAAAAAAAAATAAAAAGGCTATTGTTTTTTTTTTCTTCTTTATGAAAGAAAAGAATAATACTAATTATTGGATAAAAAGGAAAAGGAAAAAGGAAAAAAAAAAAGACAAAAAAATAAATAAACAGATTTAAAAAATAAAAGGGCCCCCTGAATTATTTTGGGTCCTCTTTCTTTTTTTTTATTTTTTACCCATTAATTGTACCTAATTGAAAAGTGTCTTAAAAGATGACTTTTTTTTTTAAAAAAAAAACTCACTCGATATTTTGTATATAATTTTGGTGAATTGGAATAGAATAAAATAAAGCTTACAATGAAATCTATTGTTTTATTATAATTTTGGGAATTGGGAATTATTATTTTTTTTTTGTATCATTATCCCATTTTGAACTGGATTAAAAGACCGATTTTGCGTTACATAGAACACATGGTATTATTTGGTATAACACTTTTTCTTTTTCATCATCATCATCATCATCTATAAAGCATAAAATATGTACACCAATCGTATTTTACTTTAGTAACCATTTTAAGGAATAAAGAGATTTTCTTACCTTATATATATAATAATAAGGTGTTGGATAATGACGATGATGATGATGGTTGGATGTTGGATTTAGAGTGGATGATAATGATGGGGTTTTTCTAAACGAATAGAAAAAAAAAGGGGGAGGTGAAGGAAGAAAAGTGTAATGGTAAAGTTTACCCCACACAAATTATCTAAATAGACATTACAGGATTTTTCCTAATGACTGACTGGGCCTTTTTTTCGGCACGGCTGAAGCGGTGAATGCGGCAATAAAAAATAACATATTGTTGCTGAGACTTAAAACAGATAGCATAAAGCATAAGAGAGCAAACATTTATTTAGTTGTCAATATTAAAAAGTTATTGCTGTCATGGACTGCATCCATAGTGTCATAATGGAATATAAATCTAAATAGTAAAAGACGTGGAAGAAAGAATAACAGAAGCAAGAAATCCTAATGCCAGGAAGAAATTCTAATGGAACAAAAGCATTATCTAATAGAGAGTTCATGATTTGCGTATGTGGAGATGAACATTCTACTAATGTTAGTGGTTTCAAGAACATATTTGTCGACAAACCAAACTATTAATAAGAATCTATTATTAGTCCAACTACTGCCATTGAATCCAGTACTATGAAATCGAGTTTATTTTGAAGCGATAAAGTAGTATGTCTTCAAAAGTGTTTTAATTGTTATAGTTGTAACATAATTCAGTATTAACAGATCCAAATTCTATTACAGCACTTCAAATATTTACGGATAGCAGCAGCAGCAGCAGCAATAATATGCTTAAAGAGACCCATAAAAGAATAAGAACATGTGTCCTATGTGGCAGCATTGAATGTTAAGGGAACAACAAGAAAGCAAAGTGCAAATATAATGTCTGTGGAAAGATCGATTGTAGAGACAAAAATGACAGCAAAATGCATCTCAAACATATACAGAGTAAGTATAACAAATAGCTAGCTATTATCATTATTATTCTTTTCAAATAGTTATAAGTTCCAATCCATATATAAAATATACTTGTCATTTTACAATAGAATTAATCTTTCTTTCGCTTCGCTACTACGTAGGGTCAATTCCTAATTGTGAACAATTAATTTTCTCTGCCTCATACATGGTGTCCGAGCCGTAATTTCCTGTATAATAATACTCCTTTTCCTTAACCTTTTTTCATTGTTCACTTTACTCATGTAACATCAAGAAAGACATGCAGCAACCTGATATTGCTTGGTGTTTATCGCAATCTAACAATTCATCGCACAAAATCTTTGCAACACATTTCAACTATCATGATAAACAACCTTGCCAACAATAGATACACTGACAGTTTATTCTCAAGGTCATTTGAAAACTGTTTAAACCGGAAACAATTAGCAGTTGCCTTCAAGTCATGGAAAGGTTCTGATGAGGAAAAGCTCTTCTGGGCAAAAAAAAAAAAAAAAAAAAAAAAAGGTGTCAAGACTCAAAAAATCATTTCATCAGCAAAATTGACAAGTGATGGAATGCGTACAGCCGAACAAGATGGATTGAAAAGGGGGTCGTGTTTTGAGAAGATCAAAATCAGAGGGTAATTTGTAAGTCAAAGTCTATAATCTACTTGTAACTGCTGTTTTTCTTTTGTAACTATTGATTACTGAGACTTTTGTGAAAATAGCATTGAAGGCGATGGTGGTAGTAGTTCTAGTAGTAGCGATAATGAACGATCGGATTCTCAAGCAAGTGAACAATACAAAAAAAAAGGTTAAGGAAAAGGAGTATTGTTGTATGCAGGAAATTTACACCGCCAATCAAAAAATACACCCCCAACGCTAAAATGAAAAAAAAAAAGAAAGCCCTGCCATCATTGAAAAAAAAGGCCCCCGCCAGTCATTAAGGAAAATCCTATACACAAACACATATCACATCATATTTTACTCTTTTGTTAATTGACATATTATTTTTGGTTTACGTATCTCCTCACTTTTTATTATGTATTATTTATACCTCAGTATTTTTATATGTGGTCAATCAAGAAATAATTATGTATTATATGATTGGTTCCATATAAATAGTAAGATGAATCATTTTGGTTATGCAGGTAGTAGATCTGTCTTTTCTTCCTTTCTTAATTACCCTTTTTGTTAAGGGGGGAAAGTTTGTGCCCCAAGCCGAAAAAAAAGTGGGGCACAATTTTCATGGCAAAACCCATCATTTAACAAATTCATTCATGTACCACCTACAACTCCCTTTTTTTTTCCCCTTCCCCTCCCTCCCCCCCTTTCTTTCCTTTCAAAAGAAAAAATTTATACCATGGATCAATGATGTATTTGCCCCAATTATTGTTGATTGACAACATACGTATAATAAGTAACTTATTCTCTCCTCATTTTTTTTTTTGGTTGGGGTTTATACGTACGTATTCTTTTTTGAATTGAAAGCAAATAAATTATTTATAAACTGCAAACGCACGGACCGATAATTTTTTATTTACTTATTTATTTACTTTTAATGAATGATTGATTCTACTACTGTAATGAATGAATGAATGAATGAATAATGATTAAATGATAACTTTTATATTTGATACTGTCTTTTTTTTTTTGAATTTGACTTTTAGAATGGATAATTATAGCTAAAAAGATTGAGACACGTTTAATCAAGTGTCTAACGCAAATAAGTTTTGTACAACAATGCTTTTTTCTTCAATCCACCCCCCCCTTCTTTTTTTTTTTAAAGTACAAATAAAAATCGTAAATCTTCAACACTAAGTTGTTCCAAAGCTGATGTATCTTTGCCTATATAAAATAATAAAAAAAGTTTAGAATTATTTAATATAACATCTTTTGAAATTTTAAAAACTTACCAAGAGTACTATCAACTAAAGCCGTTTTCTTTTCTTGTAATTGTACGATACGACTTTCAATACTATTTTCAATAACTAAACGTGTAATTTGAATAGGACGTCGTTGACCTAATCGATGAATACGATCCATTGCTTGTACTATTATCAATTAGATTATAGTTTATGTTGTACAAGAAATCATGTCAATTAATATATATTAGTGTGTGTGTGTGTGTGTGTGTGTGTGTGTGGTACCAATGAAATTAACCTAAATTACTTACATTCAGCAGCCTAGTTTATATTATTTATGCAATAATAATTCCCACACCCACAGAAAAAATAAAAACAGAGTTAATATTCATATTACACATTTTTTTTTTTTTTGCTCTTCTTTTTTTTATTATAATTCTTGTTATTCTTACCGGATTCCACCATGGATCACTAATTGAATTTATAATTGATACATTCATCATTATTAGTTCAAGATTTCGACATATAAATAAAGACATGAAATATATATATATATATATTTACCAAATAAACACGCGACTTGCTTCTGTAAGATTTAATGCCACACCACCAGCCTTTAAACTAATAAGGAATACAGTACATGATGGCTTGGTCATAAAACTAAATGAATATATAATCATTCGATATTTGAAATGATTAAAAAAAATTACTTTTTCTCTTTCTTTTTTTTCCCTTCTTTATTGTCATCAATAATATACCCAAAATAATAATAATAATTAAACTTACTGTTGAATAGCAGCATCACGTTGTTGAGGGGACATAGTACCATCTAATCGAATACATTCGAAACCAGCACGAGATAATCGCCAATAGATCAAATCAAGAAAGTTGACAAACTAATAATTATTAATTCATTTTGAAAAAAAAAAATGTGTTAACCATGAACTCTCTTTTATATATATATAATTAAAAAAAAATATACCTGTGAAAAGACAATACTAAAAAAAATAAAAATATGATTAATTTTTTTTTCATTCTATGAACTTTGACTTCACTCCCCTCCCCTTTATTTCAAAATCTATTCACTAACAATCAAGTGGCAAATGAATTTACCTTTTAATAGTTCGATCTTCACGTCGTAATAAAGAAAGTTCTTCCACAAGAGCTTCAATTTTAGTTGAACTACGCCATTTTGCCATATCGATACGATTGACAATACTTGTTTTAGAATAAGCTGAATGATCACCTGGTCCTTCTTCTAATTCCAATGGAGGTTGTGAAAGATCAACTGAAAAGTTAGCAAAACAACTAGGACATCGAGGTTGTTGATTTGTTGCCATGGAATCAAATGATTGTAAATATTGAGTACAACACTTTTAAATATATATTAAATCATATCAAAGTTAATAAAAAAAGAATATTTTCATTTTCATGTTACTTCTTTTTTTTTTAATAATCTTATATATATGTATATATTTACCTCTCTACAGAAAACGTGACGACAAGCAGCTCGAATTGCATCCTAATATATATATTATAATTAAAAAAAAATGTCATGACAACATATATTGAAACTATATAATTTATACTTTTGGAAACAATAAAAAAAAAGGCCATAGTTTACCTCAGGTGGTTCACTACACAACATACACACAAGCTGCTTATTACCCGTCATATCTTTCTTTTTTGTAACTAAATCTGGATGATTGGCACATAATCGCATACGTGTTAACAATTCAAAGATATTCGCATAATTGTTAAGTATGGAACCTTCTTCAACATAAGTAGTAAATTGACGTGCAGTATCAGAATATAATGATCTATAGACATCTTCTTCTTCTTCATTAAACACATCTCGTCGAACAGTCACTACACGTGGAGGTAAACCCAAATCATCGGCACATTCAATCTTGGTACGTCGAAGCATCATTTTATCTAATAATTTACGTAATTTACCCATGGCAAGACGTCCTTCTCCAATATTACCATGTGTTTGAATAGGTTTTAAAACTTCATTATTCCACCAACATACATGACTAATATATATATATATCAAAGATTAATATAAACCTTTTTTTTTCATCTTTTAAATATATATATATATATATGAACTTACTCCATAGGGGTATGACCACAACTATCACATCCTTTCTTATCACTAAATTCCCAATTAATCTTTTTACAATCACATGATTTACAATAATAATAAGCAAATGGATCTATAAGTAAAATTGGAATTAGTTCTACATGGTTAAATTTTCGATTTACCCCGCAAGATTTTTTTTCTTCAAAAGTTGTATTAAGGTTACACAACAATTTTTTTTTTTACCTGCTTGCATAAAGCGGATAAGAGAATAAAGTTCACCGACCCGATTTTGAAGTGGAGTACCTGTCAATGACCAGCGGTAATTGGCTTCCAAATTGAACTGGTTTTATTTATTTTTTTAGTATTTCTTGTGGAAAATTATACATATCCTTATCCTTTCCCTTATTTTACCATTAAATAAAAAAAAAATTATAATAACTTACACATGCACGAGCCGTATTAGAAGATCTGTCTTTAATATTATGGGCCTATAATTAGAATATATATATCGTTGTTAGTTTATAACAATCATCATAAATAAAAACAATAATCATAATATATCTATATATAATACCTCGTCAAGAATAATTCGATGCCATTTGATTTTGTGTAAAATGGATCTTTCTTTAACCAAATTACCCGATACAACTCTACCCATTTCTTGTTTTCGAAATTCAGCTTCAATTAAACCATCTAATAGAAAAAAATAATAATATATTAATTAACAATATATATATATATATATATATATATATATATACTATATCATATTCCATTTTCAAACGGATCGTATTTTCGGAAATCTCGTTTCCCCCAATAATAATAAATAAAATAAAACTTACATGTAGTCAAGACAACATCCATTTTTTTAAGATAAGCAGCAGTGTATTTCCGACGATTGGCACCTTTTTTTTTTTATTATATTTTAGAAAAACATGATAGAAATCAATAAAAAGTAAAATCAAATGGTTATAATAGAATTATAACTTACCATGAAAAATTTCTACTTTTAAAGCATTGTTTGTATGTTCTTCAATTTCATGTTTCCATTGTATGATAGCAACCTTAAGATAAAAAAAAGGAAAATGCGCAGCATTATTAAAACTGAGAATTTTAAAAAAAAAAAAAAAAACTTGTGTTAGTGATTCAAAAAAAAAAAAATTATTATTTACCACAGGAGCAACAACAAGATTTGGTTTCTTTTTATCAGATAATAACAAAGCAATGGTTTGAATAGTTTTACCCATACCCATTTCATCCTATATATTATTATAATTTATAAGTAAATTTTTTTTATAAAGTCATGATAGAGAGAGAGAGAGAGTAAATACGTGTGTATAAATACTTACAGCTAAAACGCCACCTTTAAACTAAATAATTTTATTATCATTATGATTAATGATTATACAAACAAAAAAAAAATGTGTCCGTGATCGAAAAAAAAAAAGCTTACATCATTTAATTTTTCTTGTTTACACATCCATCCAACACCTGTTAATTGAAATGATAACAAAGGTAACTTGAGTTCAGCAGGTTGTTCAATAGGTTCTGGTTCTACACTTGTAGTATTATCTAATTCATCCCAAACAGTTTTGAGTTCTGGATGATGATGAAGAAGTTTCATATTGGTTCGTTGTGCCTAAAATTATATATATTTATATGGTAAATGATTAATCAAATTGAAATACAAATCAAATTAAAAAAGATATTTTACATGTGTCATAATGGGACCACGTCGTCGAACTACTGTACGGTTGCGTCCAATATAAGGGTTATGAAACGCGCCCATAATATCACCAAGTCCATCATCATCATTGTCGTTATCACTTGAATCTTGATTTTCATCATCAGAAGAGGATGAAAGATGAACAATACCATCATCTGTATCAGAATCAGAAGATAATATAACAGGTCTTTCTTCTTGTTCTTCTAAATCAGGAGTACTATCGCTTGATAAACCAGCACTACTAGAAGAAGGTGTGGTTGTACTACTATTATCAGTAGAACTTGATTCATTGTTTGAATAAAGTAAACTTGGTGTCGATGCACTCGATGCGCCATTTGTATTTGTTCTTGTCATTCGACCTTTTCCTTTACCATTCACTTTCTTGGTTGTTTCAGATTGCGTCTTTACGACCGCCGCAGCACGTTCTTGTTCTTTTTCTTCTTTTACGGATACTTCTTCGTTGACAACAAGAATAGGAAGTTCCTGTTTCACAGTAGTAGATTCCTTTTTCACTTTTTTATTAGGTTGATTGTCGTCTGATTCATTGTGTTCTTGTTTCATTCGTTGACGTTTATTAGGTCCATTGGAGACAGGATCAGCTGGTTCGGAACGTAAACGACGAGAACTACGTCGAACTTGGGTTTTATTAGAAGATTCATTATTAGTATTGTTGTTGTTTGTGGCAGCAGCAGTAGACGATCGAGTAACACGATTTCCTTTTCCCATTTGAAAGTGTTAAAAGTTTGTTTTTTTTTAGTGTGTTAGGAATGAAAAGAAAAGATCGGAACAAGTAAAAAAAAAAAAAAAAAGGAAAAAAGAAAAAGAGGATTAAAAAAAAAAAGGTACTACTTGAAACTTAATCTATAAAAATGCCGCCATTCACTATTTTTTTTTTATCGGAGCCTCGGAATTGAATGCGGTCATCATGATCAAAATAAAATGGAATAAAAGGGATTATTTAAAAGGAGGTGGGGGGGATTTTTTAAAAAGTTTATTTTTATTTTATTATTTATTTCATTAACCATTTTCCAATAAGAGCTTTCATAATATTAGCAGATCTACGTTCATCCATACTCCAAACCATGCCATCTTTAATAGTATGAATATCTTTTTCTTCTTGAGGATAATCTGATAACATTTCATTTTCAACTTCAAAAACCACCATTTGTACAATTCGACGCGTTTCATTATCATAGTCAACACCATTCGCCATCATTTCTTCTACTAAATTAAGCATCCCATGAACATCTTGCCATAATTTCCATCGCATCGTTAACATTGCATTATATACTTCTGTCGTACATCCAGAGACATAACTCATGACACTGTGATTTTTGGCATGTTCGAAAATGGATAATGCCAAATAAGGATCTTGAAATGTCATTCCTGCTTGTTCGATCGATCTTGTTAATAATTTTGGATAATAAGATGGATAAGTGGCTGTATCACTTTTTCCTTTTGTTGTTGTAGGTGTAGTAAAATCAATAACATGTTCTAATAATTCTCGACTTGAACCACATTCAACAATTGTATTAATGGCATTGGTTTCCTTGTCTCTTGCTGCAATATTTTCATCCCCTGTATCCATGATCATCATGGGATCATTCATAGGTCGTCGAGATTTTTCATATAAAGATTTACCATAAAATGAACCCATCATACCTCGAGGTAAAGGAGATGTTTTTTTATGAGGTTTTTGACTATTTCGTACCATAGCTAATAATTGTTTTTCAATTTGTGATTGAATTCGTTTTGTTTTTTTATCTACATTTGGATCGCTAGGTTGAAAACTGGAAGAGGTTGTCGTTGTCGTTGATTTTTGTGGTATGACTGAAGTTAATGCAGGACCTATATCTGCTTCTGGCCATAAAGTATCCAATAAACTTTTAAAATCGCGAGCACTTTCTGATTGAGGTTTATTGGTTCGCGATTTTTTATTTCCGTATATAATGGCATTTAATTCTAGATCGAGTACGTCTTCCAGTGAATCGTTTGTCGTTTTCATATTATTTTTATCCATATTTTCAGGTTGTTCATTATTATTATTCTTATTATTATTATTTTGTTGTTGTTCGTGTAGTGGTTGTTCCGATTGGGAATAAGATCGAATATAAGACTGTTGAAAAGTTACATTAGAAGGTGGTATAAAAAAAGATCGATAATTAAGTGAACATGTTCGACAAAGATTAAAGGTAGTAGTGCGTTGTATGCGTTGCATCATGTTTGATAATTTAAATTGACAACAACAACAACAACAAAAAATGTCAAAAAAAAAAAATAAAAATAAAAGAGCGAAAATAGAGTGACTGCAATTTCCAAACCCGCCATTTTTAAAGTATTAGTGGAAGTTATTCAATGTGTTTTTTATTCTCGTACGTATGAATATCAGTGTTATGCTTTTTTTTTTCTTGTAAATAAATGACGGTGTGTACTATAAAAGTCATTAACAGTGACTATGCAAGATTATTATTTTTTTATGCAGGAAAAAAAAAAAAAAAACTTTACAGATATAGGTATAAACTGAGACAGCGAATCAAGCTATTGTATTTATAGATATTTCTATTTGATTTTATGGGGTGATCTACGTAGAAAATTATTACCTATATATTTACGTACGTACGTATTACTTATATAACTTGCAAATATATACAGTGCATTACTTTTTATTATATGATAATATGAAATGATATATCCTTATTACTAGCCAAAAAAAAAGTTTGGCATACTTTCAAAGTACGTATCACATACATTTTTAATAAATGATATTATTTAAACTAGTAGTAATTAGATTTTATATATACAAAATTGATTATTTAAATGAAAAGAAGGAAGGAAAAAAAAATTGCAGTGTAAAGTTCAACTCTTGTTTAAATAAATGGCGGGGAAAAAGTCAAGCATTATAGGTGGCAAAAGAGAGAGAGAGAGATCAGGGGACAGAATGATAACACTAATATAATCTTTGTTATATTTCGATAGTATAGTTGTATAAAATTTGAAAAATAATGGTGAATGTGTTAACAGTTATTTGGTATAATAAGTATAAAAAAAATATTGAGAACTACATTATCATTTGGGTATTGTCTTCTCGTTTTATCCTATCGATATATATATATAATACAACAACTAGTCATACTATACTATAGTAATAATGCAGTAATAACCGGACCTATAGTTATAGAAAATATATCAATCATTACGTATTAGATTCAAAACTTGAGAAAAATTATATATAATTATATATGACATACTATAGAAGTAATAAAAGGAAATTTACGTACGTACGTATAAGAGTTGAAATTGTTTTTTTTTCCTGGTATTTAATTCAATGGATGATCAAATAACGTCAACCATTCTTATTCCACACTACGATGTTGTATTTTTGTTTGAGAAAAAAAAATCGTTGATTTAATTAGTGTTTACTTGTTGATCCAACCGTTGAAGAAATAATAGAGTTGTGTAATGGATCTTTCGAATTTTTGTCTTGTACAACCATTCCAGATTTAAAATCCGTTACAGAAGAAAAATTAGACTGATCACTACTTTGTATTTCATTTCTTTGTTGATTTGGTTGTTTTATAGTATAGAGTACCCAATAGTGTCTAGAGGCAAATAAGGCAAAAAGTAAACCAAAAAGACCAACAAGTTCTACCAATACAAATGAAACAGTTTGACTGATTACTTCATCTGTGTCAGTCATCGTCGGAAGTGCTTGTACTGCTGTCATGCCAACCGTTCCAATACAGATAGTTAAAAGATAACTCAATAAAGAAATCATGTAAGGTCGTAACTCATTCCATCCAACAACAAGTTGTAATATAGAACAAACAAAATAGATCCATACGCTATAACTGGTAAATCGAGTCATGTTTTGTAAAAGGATGATTTTTTCTTCTGTGAAGAATGGAAAATTGGTAGCAAATTGTACACCGTAAGCAATATTAATGACAATCAGAATAAGTGTCCAAAGATAAGCTAAAATGATACAGAATTCATTTGTCGCATAATAATAAATTTTTGATCGCAATGTTGTTCCTGTACTCGTCGTGATCGTTGTCGTTGTCATGAATAGAATTATATCGTGGCATGTTTGAAAGAAAACGCAATATAAGAATGGTATAAACATTTTATATAAAACCATACGAGCCATGTTGCCTTCCAGCATATGTTGACTTGATTCTGGATTATTTGTATCGATATTGATGGCTGCTATAAATGTAGCTCTTCGTATACATGTAAAAATGGCAGCGAGAAATAAAAGTATATATCGTAACCAAAAGCGTCGTATGTGAACGTATTGGAAAATAGCACCTATGGATCCTACCGCGCCAAGTATGAATGTAGGTATACTAAAACCATACATTGTACCGGTATCCATGATGGTATTATACAATTTTTTTTTAGTGGGGAATATAAAAAAAAAAAAAAAAAAAAAAAGTAAAATAGAGTGAGTGAAAGAAAAGGAATAAAAAGACTTTTTTTTTTTTTTTTTTTCCCTTCATACTTTTTTTTTTTTTTTGTTTGTCGTTCCACAAACTTTTTAGCTGAGTAAAACAATTTTAATTTGATTGAAAGAGGGGTTGGATCGACGTCCTAATATCCAGGGTCTGTAAAAAAATTCCATACTCTGTAAAGATTTCTGAACTTGATTAAAAAAAAAAATTGAACTTGTAAAAACTTATCTTTTTTTTTTATGATTCAAAAAAAAAGAAAGAATATGTTAAAACTCATGTTCATCCCACGAGGTAAAAATATTCACCCACCAAGTAATAAACGTTCGAAACTTCCTCATTTTCTAGAAGAACTAACAGAATATGAGAAATCGGAATTAATAGTGTGGGCTTCAACCTCCAAAGTTCGTTTTTTTTTTTTTTTTTTTTTGCATTCGCTTTTGTATCACTCAAAAATTTACTTTTATGAGTTAACCAATATCAATTTCTTTTGGTCAATAATGGTATTCGTCTTGTGTGTTTTCTGATTCTCTAGTACATTTTGGGTATGTTTGTTTCTATGGATCTCGTGTCTAGTGTTAGTTGCAAGATATTTCTCTCATTATAAAATCGGACTTTTTTTTTTTTTTTGGACTTACTATGCAAAGTCCATCCATTTTTCCATATTAACTAAAGATAGCTTTTTGGTGCTTAGTGAGATACTCGAATGTTTTTTTTTAGTATTTATAATAATGATCTGGTTTGAAATTCGTAAATAAGACAAGACCCTATTTAATAAAAGAAAAACAGTTCAAAGATAAAGAAAAAAAAATGGGGGTTTTTTGATCCTATTATTGCTATATTCTCTTTATAACCTATTTTACAACTATTGAAACGCACTATGTATTCTAAAGGTTTTTTTTTTTTTTGCAAGCCAAATTAAAAACTTTTTTATTATTTCACTCTACTCAGACAGTGTTGTTGTCTCTTTTATCATTTCTCTTTACCCCCCTCCCACCTTTTCCTCCCTCTCTCTTTCTCTCTCTCTTTTTTTTTTGAAGGTCATGGTGAAGAATATAATTGACACTAATATATGTTTGGCAAAACAACAGTAATTGTTGTTAGGTTCAAATAAAAAATGAAGTCCCCCGTTTCAAAGTTTATTAAAAAAAAAAGTTATAATCCGTAACCACATATAAGGTGTTGTCATTTTATGATCAAAATCATGACAACAGAATGATAGAAAATGAGTAAAAATACATAGCGAAATATGAAAAAAAAAAAAAAAAAAAGAAAAACAGTTGACCATCTACTTAATAAGTCGGTTTCCTAATAATGAAAATATACAGTAGAGGATCTCTCATCTATTTAGTTACTAGACGAAGCAATCATAACCATGGAGATAGAGAAAAATCAACAAAGATATTATATATATATATATATATGAAGCGTGAAATGAAATGAAAAAAAAAAAGAACCTTGAGAATCATATAACTTTTAGAAAAGAGTTCCCGTGAAGTAAAAAAAAAAAAAAACAATATATCTTGGGCCCGTGCGGTTAAAAAAAAGTATCACTCACTAAAATTCTTTTTTAACCACCCGCCCCCTCACAGCTTGATGCAAATATATCGGGGATCTTCTTTTTTTTGTGTAACCTTTTTTTACGTCCAATAAACATCAAAAGTGGTTTGCTTTAACAACAATTATTTACTTGCATATAAAAAATATCCATTTTTCGCTACCCAGTAAAAACAATTTTTTTTTTCCTTTTTGTTCCCAGTTTTATGAAATGGGAGGGAGGGAGGCAGAGGGGGTTGGAGTGTATATTTTTTTTATATTGTCCAGTTTGTAATTATAGCAATTACATAATCTTTATCTTTTCATGATGGATCAAAAATCAATTCTATTTATGTGTTACGTAGCAACGACTTTTTTTCTCTCATGAATTGCATAAACTATTTTTCTAAGGTGTGTTTTTTTTTTTTCATGAGTAAAAATAATAAAAAAAAAATTGTTTATTTGAAATACATTATACAAGAAAGATAAAAAAAAAAACTTGGGGACACACAAAAAGAGAAAAAAAAAAAAAAAAAAAAAAAAAAAAAAAAAAAAAAGACAAAAAAAGACATGAAGCTTTGGTAATGAAAGAATAATTGTAAATAAAAAAAAATGGGTTAGGAAGAAAAGTGGGAGGTTTTTTTTTTTTTTTTTTTTTAGTTTTAGAGATGGGAGGGAGAAGATGAAAAAAGTAAAAACAAATGGGTTATTGCTGTTGGTGATGATGAAAAAATTAAAAAAAAAAAAAGATGTAATGTAATGTAATTGGAAGGTTTGGAGGGGGGGAGGAACAAAGAGAAGGGGGGAGAGAGAGAGAGAAGAGGGAAAGGGGAATATAAATATGAATATATATAATTATTTTAGTTTTTAATTATTATGGTTCATCGGTATCCATCATTGTGACAGAAGAAGATGAAAGAGATGAAAAAGATGCAGATGAAGAAGATGTGGGTGGTACAGCTTCATTATTATTATTATTATTATTATTATGTTGTTGTTGTTGTTGTTTTTGTAATGATAGTTTTTGTCGTTGTCTGAGATGATGTGCTTGTTCAAGATCAAAATTATGTACTTCCATGACTGTACGATTTTGTTCTGGATTATCAGCTCTTCGTCTTTGCATCAATACAACTGCTCTGGTATCATTAAATTGAATCTTCCATACTGTTTTCGCTGGTTTACTAAAATTACGAATTAATCGACCTTGTCGAATATCCCATAACTTGATACGTCCATCATTACCAGCTGAAACCATTCGACGATCATCAAATTGTAAACAAGTGACAGAATTATCATGAGCAGATACTTGTTGGGTACATTCATAACTTTGTAAATCCCATACACGTAAACATCCATCACTACCACCGCTGACTAAAGTATTTCCATTTAATTGAAGTTGACCCACCAAAGATGTATGCCCTTGTAGTGTAGCTAAACATTGTCCAGTCGATGCAGAATAGACTCGAATTTGTGAATCTAAACTACCTGTCACCACTTTTTGTCCGTCAAATGCAATGGCGTAAATTTGTGAAATATGTCCAACCAAAACATGTAAACATCGTCCCGTTCGCATATCCCATAAACGTGCTGTATGATCGTATGATCCAGAAGCTACCATATTACCACAAATATCTAAACATCGAACACTTTGTTGATGTCCCAATAAAACATGTAAAAGAACACCTCGTTCAATATCCCATACTCGCATGGTATTATCTCGACTACCCGTGACAACTGTACGTTTATCTTTCATTTTTAAACATCGAACTGTAGATGTATGACCACGTAAAACATGTCGTAATCGTCCACTATTTAAATCCCATACTCGTACATCACTTTTATATATATTATTTGTTAGTGAATTGAATAAAAAAAAAAGAAAGAAAGAAAAAGAAATATATATATATATATATAAATATTTACCGATCACAACCGCCTGATACAAGAACACGTTCTGGGTCATGCTTTTCACCTCCTTTAAATTGTAATGCCCAAACGCCTCCGTCATGCCCAACCAATGTTCGGACTTTACGAGCGGTCTGGGTATCAAAGACTTCAATACGATGATTATCACATCCAACAACAATATATTTTTCATCAAATTGTAACGAAGTAACCAATTCTTCACCAAATCCATCTTCTACTACTTTGACATCACCTCCATGAACCCAAGCAGAAGCAATATTATATTTTCGTTTAAAATATTCTCTATAAGAGAAATTTAAACGTTGTGTAGGAGGATCCAATAATTCACCACCACATATACTTGAATTACGTCGTCGATATTGATGTTTCATACATAATGATTTCCAAGTGGCTTCATCTCTTAATAATGAATTCCAAAAAGTAGAAACACAAGCAGCTCTTGCTAATGTTTTTGGATCATCAATAAAAGATAAAACATGAAGTGATACTTCAATAGGTAATTCTTTTAAAAAATCAATTTTTAAACGAGGAGCAATCAAACTGTTTAAATAAGTCAGTTGAGAACTATCACAACAATTGATTATTTCATAAAGTAAAAATTGTTTTTGTTGAGGGGTTAATTGTTGAAAAGATGATTTTAAATGACGTATATGGTCTAATTGTTCTTCATCGAATATATAGGCTAATGCTGGATTGTTTTCTGAAAATTGACGATGGGATGTAGGTCGTTGTTGCTGTTGTTGTTGTTGAGGAGAAAGAGGTTTTTTAGAACAAATAGAAGACGATGAAGAAGCTGTTGTTACATTATTGGTTACCACAGAGGAAAATAAACTAGGGGGTGTAGCAGGTGGAGAAATATCTTCGGGACGACAGACATCCATGCGTATAAACCTGGATTTCTTGTTGACCGGAATGGCTTTACTATTAGGTAAGTACGTAATGGTGGGCTATTATAAGGGAAAGAAAGAAAGAGAAAGAGAGGAAATAAAAAAACAAAAAAGTTATGTAATTGTCTTGTATCTACTGGTTTATAGAAAAAAGGGGAGAGAGAGAGAGGGGGGCAGGTTTGTGGGAGATTGAATTCGTATAAAGTTAAGTTTAAATAAATGTAATGTTTTAAAGCAAGGTTTGTTTCTTTGAACAAAAAGTCAAATGAGAAATAAAAAGATAAGAGAAAAAAAAAAAAAGAAACAAAGAAAAAAAAAATCAAGTGTTAATCCTCTTAACACAAGTAAACTTTCAAAAAGTTTTGTTATTAAAAGTAAGCAAACCGGAACCGAATTATTATTATTTTTTTTTTCTTTCTAAAAAAACTCCTCCCTCCTTCTTTTTGAGTGTTGTTGTTGGATGATATATAATAATGTTGCCCCCCCTCATACACACATACACTCTCTTCTCTCCGCAACTAAAAAGTAAACCCCCAAGTAAAAAAAAAAAAAAAAAAAAAAGAGATCATCTGATTGATTCATAATAATAATTTTCTTCTTTGTTAAAAGAAAAAGCCACCCTATATTTATTTGGGGGAGCTGTTAAGAGAAAAAGATAAGTTTCATCCCTTTCCCCCCTCTCCTTCCCGACACACACACAGAGAGAAAACTCTTTTTCCAAAAAATAATAAATAATAATTGGAAATGTTTAATTAACTGAAACTTTTGTGATTTCTTTGTTATGTTTGATTATATATATAAAAACATTTTAAAAGAAGTAAAATCAAATTATTTTATTTCTGGGAAGGGGTTGGAGAAGAAACGGGAGGAGATCAAAGTAAACGCAATATGAAAAAAGTTACGGGTTAGGAGTAAAGGGGGGAAGGATTACAACTATTATTGATAGAAAGAAAGGAGGGGGGAGAGAGAGAGATAATTTAGGGGAAGTGAAAATTTATTATTATCGTGTGTATTTGTATTCTCTAAACCAGTCAAATAATAATAATAATAATAATTCATTGATCATTATCAATATCAATCATTACATAATATATATATATATATATATGACATCTTTAAATAGGTCTATATACCCTACCGCCACTTTTAAAAGAGAGAAAGAGAGGTAGGTCATCCCATCACCGACCGTTTCTTTCTCTTTTTTTTAAAAAAAAAATTATATATAAAAAACCTCCCCTTTTTTCCTTTCTTTCTTTTTTTTCTTCGTATTATTTTCGTAAATGATATAAAAGTATAAATCAAACAATAACAACAAGTATTCATATTAAAACCTTTTTTTAATTTGTGTTGTCTGTGTGTACGATCTGTATTATTATTATTATTATTATTATTATACTTTATTATGAGGATAACAAAAACAACAACAACAACTCCCTTTTTTTCTAATAATTATCAACGTGCGTATTTATTTATTTTTTGTTTTTAAAATGGACGATCATTTTCTTTATAATTATTCTATATTTAGTTTTTTATTTTTTATTTTGTGTACACATTTTATAGAAGATATGGATAATGATCAAAGTAGTAATAGTAGTAGTAATAGTACGAGTACAATTGCAAGTAGTACATCCATTCTTCAAGATAATAATAAATCAATAACACCTAATGAATCAACATCTTGTTTAATGAAAAACAACAATAATAATAATTATCTCTCTATGGGTAATAGAGAAATTGATAATAATAATTATGATCATACGGCATCCACTGTTACCATACCAGATCCTAGTAAATATTATATATTCTCTTTTCTTGTACGTATTAAAAATGTTATCTTCCCCTTTTTCCTAATCTTGTCAAACACAGTTCTTGCGTCAGCAAAAATAGATACACCTAATTCAAAAATGGAATGGTCTACTTTAAAAACAAGATTAATTTATTATATTCCAATGCTTCAATGGTTACCTTATTATAATCGACATCAATTTATGGGTGATATGTTAGCAGGTCTTAGTCTTTCATCTTTATTTATTCCACAAGCACTTTCTTATTCTATTGGATTATGTCGTTTACCTGCAAAACATGGTCTTTATACTATTTCAATACCAACTTTGATTTATGCATGTTTAGGCATGTCACCGTAAGACATCTTTTTTTTTTTTTCACCTTTCCCTCTCCCCCCCTCCTTTTTTTTTTTTCTTGTTTAAATAATGACGTGAATGATGTAATCATTTATTTCTGTAAAAACTATATTTTTTTTTATTTATTTATAGACAATTATCAGTAGGACCAGAAGCTACTGTATCATTAATGGTAGGAGCAGGTATAGCTCAACATCAAAAACAACCTATGGATCCAGAATCAGCAGCTGCTATTGCTAGTCTTACTGCATTCTTTGTTGGATTATTTACATTGGGACTCGGTTTATTAAGATTTGGATTTTTGGATAGTTTAATGAGTCGTGCTTTATTACGTGGATTTATTACAGGTGTTGCTATTGTTGTATTAATTCAACAAACTATTTATTTATTGGGTATGGATGACATTGCTAAACATGCAGGCATTACAATTGCTTCTTCCTCTTTGGATCGTGTATTATTTATAATATCCCATTTGGATGCGATTCATTCTCCAACGGCTATTTTATCTGGATGTGTTCTTGTGGCTCTTATCATGACATCACGTATCAAGAAACAAAGTGATACGATTTTTATTAGACGTATACCTGAACTTTTATTAGTTGTCATTATTAGTACAGCTGTATGTCGAATATTCCGATTAGATGAATTAGGCATTGATGTATTGGGTCAAGTAGGTTCTCCTCATCAATCTCCTCTTCCATTTCCAAGTTGGCCTTATTTACCAGAAGGTGCGAATATGAAAAATGTTTTAATCAATGCAGCTGTTATTTCTATTATTGGATTTGTTGAATCCATTGCCGCTGCAAAAACATTTGCTCGTAAACATAATTATTTTGTGAGTGCCAATAGAGAATTAGTAGCTTTAGGTACTTGTAATGTCATTGGTAGTTTATTTCAAACATTTCCTGCCTTTGGTTCGGTAAGTTTTTTCTTATTTGGAATCCATTCAAAATGAAAATTATTACTCAAATTCTTTTTTTTTTTTTTTTATATATATTTCAATAGCTTCCACGAAGTAAAGTGAATGAATCAATGAATCCACAAACGCCAATGTCTGGCATGGTAGCCGGTATTGCTACATTAATAGTCACTGGTTATTTATTACCTCACTTTTATTATATACCTCAAGCTATGCTTAATAGCATTATTTTTATGGCCGTCGTTGCATTATTGCAGGAATTACCTCATGATTTAAAATTTATGTGGAATATGCATGCATGGCAAGATATTGCTATGTTAACGACCACATTTATTATTACAATGGCTTTTTCACTTGAATATGGTACCGCGATTGCCGTTTTATTTAGTTTAATTATTACAATTAAACAAACAAGTTATCCTCGAATTACTGTTATGGTATGTCATTTTTTTTTTTTTTTAAAAAAAAAAATGTTGGGTTTAATTTGGTGAGGAAGAGGAATTAGTTATTGGGGGGGGGAGAACGTTTTGTAATAGAAATCAATGAGATCTACAGGGGGGAAGTTAAAAAAAAAAATAAAGAACATAGTGTATAGTATAACACTTATTTACATAATACGTAATAATAATTTATAATAGGGTCGAGTAAAAGAATCATTATATAAATTTGGACCTATTAAAAATAGTAGAGGACTTGTAGAACATTTAGAAGAAGTATTAATTATTCGTGTTGAAGAACCACTTTATTTTGTCAATACAGGTAAAAAAAAAAATAAAGTAAATTATTTCATGATACGTACAATAAAAATTAATCTTGAATTTTTTATTATACGTAGGTCAATTAAAAGATAGATTAAGACGTATTGAACATTATGGAGATTTATCAGTGCATCCATCTGAAGCACCCTTACGTAGTAGTGAAAATTTACGTTATATTATTTTTGATTTAGGTGGTATGGAATCGATTGATGCTAGGTAAATTTTTAATATAATAAGTTTTGTAAATGATTTCAAGTTTTGAATAAAAATAATAATTAATTAATAATAATAATATATATCATATAAATTAGTGCTGTTCAAATCTTATATGAAATAATTGAATCTTATCATGCTAGAGATATTCATGTTTATATTGTTAAAGTACAACCTTATGCTTTCCCATTATTAGAACGTGGTGATCTTTTACGTTTAATTGGACCAAGACAGCTTTATAATGAAGTAGCCGATGCTATTCAAGCCGTTGAATATGATATTTCCTCTACATAATAATTAATCTCTTTTTTATTTTTATTATACCCACTCCTTTTCATTTTCTTTATCTACGTACGTATAAGCGTATAATCTGTATGATTTCATTTTATTATTAAATAATCTGTTATTTAATTAGACAACTTTTATATACTGAAATCATAGAGAAAAATATTATTATTTTTAGACCATAGGTAATAATAATCTGTTCTTTTGTTTTGGCACTTTTTTTTTTTTTTTTTGTCGTTGTGAGGTTTTAACTATGTGGGTACGTACGTACATAGAATACCCTATTTGTATATAGAAGAAGACAGGGTATTTATAATAAATATTAGTTACTATGATATACGTATTCATACTATACTATCTCACTACTTGTTATTTTGATAATAACTATTATTTATAATTATTATTATTAAAAATTGAATTGTGTTATACATATAACTTTTAAATATTACGTATTCTATATGTAACAATAACAAATTATAGTTTTGGAAGTTCATGATTTTCTTGAAAAAAGGGGCCGACATTTCTTAATTCAGCTTTCCCTCTAAGAAATGAAAAATGATCCACGAATTATTTTGAAATGAAGTCATGCCGAGTAAATGTGTGCTATTTATCTACTTGTCCAAATGAAGATTGGTCAGATTTAGTTTACTATATTTTATAGAAGAAACTACTATTATCATGGATATCATCAATGGAATATATAAACTAAATGCCAAAATGAAAACTAAGGATTTTCCAGGATCATCTAAAAGTACCGATGCTAAATCATCAACTAGTCGTGAACTGATTATCTTTCACAATCATAATTTATCTGTTGTTTAACATGTTAGATCACAAGATGAATATCCAAGACATTGAATACGAAATGTCAGTGAAATTATAATTATCAAAATATTGCTATCCAGTAGATACTAATTCATAGTAGTAATAAAGTATAGTAAATGATATGAAGAAATTAAAAAGATAATACACTTCATTCGCTTTCCTCACACATAAAATATAAAATCTCGGTAAAATTAAAAAGATACACTTCACTGGGCCACTTTATCCTTTCTAATACAATCCTGTCCTTTCATTTATAAAAATACTTTTATTTTTCTATAATTCATATTCAATAAGTGAGAGCAAATCGATACAAATTTTTAAACATACATTTTTTCATCTCATCATACAAATATTATAAATACTTCTTCATCCATCAGGAGGATCCTTGCACCAATATATACACTTTTATATATAAATAAATATTCAAATTGTTATTAGGACACGCGCGGATTGTTTATACCCAAAATCGTATTGATATACAAATAATATATATATATATATATATATATCTTCTTTAAAGTTTATCTAACTAATTGCACATCAAAATGAGTAATTCTATTAAAAAGCTGCAATATTTAATATTTGTTTGAAAATAGATTCTGACCTTATATAGGCTTCTTGACAACAAACTCTTCTGAAGTCGTTTCAGAACCTTGAGTTAGAAAATGATAAAAAAAAAAGTATAAATTAAGAGAAAACTATGCTATCCATTGATGACCGGCAATCTTTAAGGACGATACCCTAGAAAGAAGCTTATAAGGACGATACCCGATAAGAGCCATCAGATGAACAGCACAGTAAGAACATCGCATTGTACACCTCAGAACAAATAAAAAAGGGCGATACCAATTAAATAAGCCTTGATGAACAACACTTGGACAAATTTAATAAGAAGTCCTCAATGTAAAAAAAACACGGAAGAAAAGAAAAAAAAAAATATGGCTGTACTGGATTTTTAGACTGCTTTGCCCATTATGAATTATTTTTTTTTCCCTCTGAAATTATTTTTTTTCACACCCTGATTTTGTTTTGCTTGTATAAAAACATTTCAAAAGTAAATAAAGTTTTTAAATACACTTGATAACGGTATTAAATATTAAGCTTATTCAGAAATAACTATATATTACAATATATTTTCTAAAACACTAAACAAATAGCAGCTAATTAAATAGTAGTTATAATTTAATAAGTGAATGACTACGGGCGCGCCAAAAATCCATAATCAAACGAGGGGCGCGCCAATTCTGAGCCGGCACTTTAGTAACATGGCGCGCCCTTCGTCTACCCTTCAAGATATTCACAATCTCAAAAATACTTA
>JAEPRB010000118.1:0-125277 GCA_016758965.1 Circinella minor | reverse complement strand
GCTTTTAATATTCATTTTTATATATAATCTTATCCCTTTGTACCGCAAGGAAGCGACTGTATGTCTATAGACGAATGTCACTTAGTCTTCCATAATAAATAAACAAAAAAAAAAAATTTCAACTATTTATGCTATGAACCACAATTTCGGATTCTTGTGAAACGATTGACACCTAATTGTTGAAAGGAAAATGAATCTTGGATATTTGCTTCAAATACGATTTGCAAGAAATTATTTTAATATCGAGACCCAATAATTTTTGATTATATATGTTACGTATACTTATTATTATTACTATCATTATTATTAATCAATCAATTATTATAGGTCACTTCTTCAAAGTTTACATGCTCTTAAAATTAAATAAATAAGTAAGGAAAAAGGGGTGGTAATTGGCTATTATTGTGTAACATAAACAAATAGGATACCTTAAATAAAATTATGATGTTATTATTATGTTATAAACAAATAAAAATAGTGTACTTTTCTCTAAACATTGAAGGTTTTTTTTTTTGTTTTGTTTACAATTATTCACATTTACCAAATTTGTGATTAGTGATCGGTTGTACTTTTATAATTCCACCCATTTATTCAAGTATGATGGTGGGCTAAATAAGTAAATAAATGCAGTATAGAATATAAGCGTCATACCCTATAGAGATACGATATTTTTGATTAACAAAAAAGGATTACTATGTATATATCCCAGTATTTTAATAATCCTGTGACTTTTTACCCCGGGTTTTTTTTTTTACGTACATGATCAGCACCGTCAACGCTATTCACATTATAATGTATCTTTTTTTTTGTTATCTGTGTAAGTCTGATATAAAATTCTCTTTCTACTTTAATCAATGGCAAAATTCGCGCATCGGCATGACGATATTTTAAAGGGGGTCACTGGTTATGACATCCACCCCCCAATATTTTATTAGACTTGAACTAATTAGGAAATTAGAATATATACATAAAAGAAAGTAAAAAAAAAAAAGTTGTTCACAAGTGACATTATTTCCTTATTCTTTGTCTTTATATCTCTTTCCATTCACTTTTTATATCGAGAAAAGAAAATATTATTATTGTTATTATAATGAATAGTGATGACTTGATTTCGATTATTAGCGCATCGTTAGGTGGATTCGTTATGATTTTTGGTTTATATTCTTTAGTTATTAAAGAAAAATTATATATATCTGAAGCAGGTACAATTATAAAAGTGTAGTTGTAGTAAATATGTTACGTATATATATATATATATTAGATATGCATAATTGTGTAGACAATCTCAAGTAAGAAAAATAGTATCTTAAAATGTACTAATGTTCTTTTTATTTATTATCAATATACAGTTATAGCGACGTTGACTGGATTATTTCTTCGGGTCATAGTGACTCATGATTCAACAGCTTTTTGGGAATATGAGAATGATCTGAATAGACAATTTAGTCGTATTGCAATTGCTGTACAGGTAAAGAAAGCTATATTATAATTTTATTTTATTTGTCTACCGTTAACATTACAGGGACAAAAATACTAAAATGAAAATGAGTGCAATGCATTAATTATTATTATTGATTAATTAAAATATATATTAAACATGTTACTACTACTAGGTAATGGCAACCGGTATTGCTCTACCGAAAAAATACCTGTGGAAAGAATGGAGATCATTATTGAGCTTGTTAATACCAGTCATGAGCTGGATGTGGGTTATTAGTGGAGTATGTGTATGGTGGTTAATACCCAGTTTGAATTTTGTAAGTCATTTTTAATAAATACGTATGTTTAAAGAGATACATTCTATATAGTTTTATTAAAACAACATCTTGTATATAAATATAGCTAGAGGCTTTAATGATTGCATCATGTTTTACACCAACAGATCCGGTATGTATACTTTGAACTTTATCTTTCTCTATAAACATATACCAAATTATAATTTTGTAATATTGAATAAGAACAAATAACAGGTGTTGGCAAATTCAATTGTACAAGGTCATTTTGCGGAAAAGCATGTCCCTCTCCATATTCGTCATTTATTAGCTGCAGAAAGGTATATAGTAAATAATATACATTGATAATATATCATGATATTCAGTACTACTATTGCTTTTATATCGTACGTATGATAAGTAGTTGATCATGTTACTAAATACTTTTAACTATTATCACATATGTCAATATAATTTTAGTGGTGCAAATGATGGATTGGGCTTTCCATTTTTATTTCTAGCCATTTATTTGATCCAATTGTCAACTGGAGATGCATTATTAACATGGGGATATCAAATTATGTTTTACGAGGTTACTGTTTCAATTATATGCGGTGCTATTATTGGATATCTAGCTCGAAAAGTGCTTCGATTTTCTCATGAAAAGTAAGAATATAACTTATACGTAGATGAATTCTTGTTATTTATTTATCATTCTTCATTATGTACTTGGTCTTAAAATTTAATTTAATTAGAAAATTGGTAGACGAAGAATCGTTTGCATTATATCCTATTATGCTCGCAGTAAGTTGGTTTCTTTTTGTATTACCTCTATTCATAATTTCTACAAAAAAAAAAAAAAGAAGTTTTTAGATTCTATGATTAAGCTTTTTTTTTTCTTGCAATGCATATAATGTATTATATAGCTCTTTTTGATGGGAACTCTAGGACTTTTAGGGAGTGATGATTTACTGGCATGCTTTATTGCTGGTAACGCATTTACTTGGGATGGTTGGTACCATGTAGAAACGAAAAATGTTGCTGGGGTTATGCAAACAATTGATATGTTACTGAACTTGGGCATGTTCATGTATATTGGTTTTATTATGGTATATAATATACATAAATATAATATGTACTTGTTTATAAATTGTGTTGGTTTAGTTTACATCTTTTGATAATTACAAATAATACTAACACTAATACTATTAATATGTTATATAGCCATGGTCCTCTTGGATTGAAATCGGTTATTCGAAGTTATTATTAATGGCGTTATTAGTTCATTTATTTCGACGCCTACCTGCTATATTAATTTTATACAAGAAATTTATTCCTGCGATTCATTCTATCCCCGAAGCTTTGTTCACTGGCTGGTTTGGTCCAATGGGTGTTGGATCCGTATTTTATTGTGCAGTAGCAGTTGAAATAATTGAAAATAGCGATAATGGATTTATATTTTCAAATTCAGTTGCACACTATATTAAGCCTATTGTTTATTTTATTGTCCTTTCTTCAATTATTATACATGGTCTTAGCATTCCTATTCTCCAGAGCGCGAAATACACTATGAAAATATTTGAATATAATAGTAGTAGTCATGATTCTTCTTTCTCCGGTGATTTAGAGCGTGCACCTGTAAGTTCTTTGTTTAATCTATTTAGTTGTATATGACTGTATCTATACAGAATAACTCATATTATTATAATTACTTATGGTTGATTTAAATATATAGATCAATTATCCAAAGAATAACAAAGACGTCACAGTTTATGGATCATCCTCATCATCTTGAACAAATACCATATATATATATATATATATATATATATACAAACGTTTATTACAATTTGACATTATTTCTCCATTATTATACACCACCTCAATTTATTTCTTTCTTGTTGTTAGTTTTCACTCTTTAGAGAGTCTGTTATATTATTCTTGCTTTTTTATTATAATAAATTAATTCTTTGTTTTTACGTACAACAGGATAATAAAGAAAAATTTCAAATATTTATTTATAATGACATACCTGTCTTGAATATATTTCAGTTCACATATATAGAAATTTTTATTGATTAATTTAAGGTGCATTACGAAAGTTGGCGTAATGCATAGTCATGCCGGAACACGGACAAATTATTGACCGTGTTTACTGCGGTACTTGATCTGAGCATAAAATCCTTCTTGGGGAGTTGAGGAAATTTTGCTGTCAAATCCTTCTCTTCTTATTTCCCACACACAACAATCTTTCATGATGGATAGTATTAAATATATTCAACATAAACCTTTCCTTGCCTTTTTCACGGTATGTAATACTATTATGAATATACTTATTTTAATATTGTAATTTATTTTATTTTTATTTTTTTTCTGACCATGGATGATAATCAGGGTTTATTGGATTCACGTCATTTTAACGAACCAAGCGCCTCGAAACCCATCATTTGCCTTGAAGTTGGTTGTGGGTAATGTATTTACACATACTTGAAAAACGGGAAAATTGGATTTTTTATTTTGTTTTTTTGTTTTGTACTAACAATCCATTATAGTCCAGGACATTTTTCTGCATTACTTAAACAACATTATCAAGAACGTATTGATCTCACAGCCATTGATCCATCTGAAAAAGATATTGAATTCGCCTCAAATCACAATGTGGATGTAAAGTATATCGCCACCACCGTTCTTGATATGGATATTGAACAAAATCGTGAAAAGTTTGATGTAGTTGTATTTTCAAAATCACTTCATCACTGTGATCCTTTGGATGGTGTAAGTGCATGAAATTTTAAAAAGCTGGAGTGTAAATAATAAGTTGGGGGGGTCATGTGAGTGTAAGTTTTATTCTCACAAATTACATGTTTTATTATTTATTATTTAGACGATTGACCAAGTTCATCGTTTTCTCAAAAAAGGTGGTTTAGTCGTTTGTGAAGAATTTGATCGCTCTGCCATCAATCCAGAAAGTGCTCGTTGGTTTTTTAATCGACTTGACATTTTAAAGAGTGGAAATCATATGGTACCACCTGCCAATAAGAATGAACGAACGTTGAAACATTGGGAAAACTTGATGGATTCTTCCACTGGTACACCCATTGAACGATACCAAGCATTCTTTGCTCACCATGGCCATAATCATGGACACGGACATGGGCATGGACATGGTCACGGACATGAACATCACGGTCATAATCATAACCATCATCAATCTCATCACGCAAAAGATCTTCATCAGGAAACTAAACATCTTGAGCAACCCATTCAGCAATATATGCATGGTCTCCAAGGTGAAGATATGTCGAGCTATGGTGCCATGACAGCTTCTCTTGCTCGAGCTTTCGGTACTGAAGTAAAAGTTATTGATAACACCATGTTCTACCAAGGATTATTTGTTCATTTTGGGTAAGCTATATATAACTTTAATCAATCTTTTCTTTTGAAAAAACATAGACAAAAAAAAAAAAACTTATAATTATAATATTAGTTTGGAGGATTCCCTTGTTGGTAAGGCTATTTTGGAGACATTGATGGCTCAAGAAGCAACGGCTTTGAAGAATAAAGAAATTAAAGGATTAGGTGTTAACTTTATTGTGGAAAAGTAAGCTTAAGGTTTCCATAGTGTATTATAATAATAAAATGGTTGGTCCATGTGTTTATATAATGGATCTACTTTTCTTTATACTATATTTTATTTTTTTTGGTCTTGTTTTTCCTATAATACTATACACATGTATATGCTAATTGTGTGTATATAAAATCTAAAATTGATTATTAACTTTCATAACGGACCATGCTTGAACTTTTAGTATTCATATGTTGAATAGATGATTATAGTTATATATATGATGTAATTGGAAACGAGGATACAGTGAAAACTTTTTCTAAACCATTACCCTATGAGCTTGCATACATATAATCTAAACAATTTAAGCTCAAAGGTAGTTCAGTCCAGTAGCTAATATAGTAACCTTCTCGATACTTTGACGCCATGGGAAGCTAAACAATTGGAATCAATTCTCACAATCGCTTGTCTCATTTATATATTAAGTTGTTGTTTCCCTGTTAACGTTATTTGTGTGTTCTTCTAATATCGTTTAATTGCATTTTTTTTTAATATTATTCATGATTGTTGTTGCTGAGGTCGATACAGTGAGTGATTTTCAGATATTAACGGCAATAAAGGAAAGAGTTCTACGCATAACATTCTTTATTTTGACAGATATGTGGAAACACAGAAGATTAGAAAGAAGTGTTCGTCAGGGATGTAAATATAAAGGATGTTTTTTTTTGTAGTGTGAGAATTCGGTTGGTCATACGTATATATTCGAAATTTGATATAATTTATTATATTTAAGTTTGGGATATTTTATCTGCATTAAAATTAAAAGTACTGAGTTTGTGTCTATAACACATATAGTTAGCATTATACATATAAGTATATTTACTATTACAACTGACATCATGTTGTGGCTGACCTAAGATCCATCCACTGATCCTGTGTCGATTATTTACTACTACGTACAAAACATAATTCACATTGTAGCCGTCTAAGATATTTTATAAAGTTTTATAATCAATAAAAAAAAATGGGTACGTATCAGTTTTACTATTATAATCACCAATGTCATCATTATTATATCAGAATTTCACAACCTCACTGAAAATGATACTTTTATACAGTCTTATTTTTTTCAATTCCACATAAATATCAATGAAGAATATAGAAAAAAAAAATGACATTAACAACAAATATTTGCTTTCTGTAGATGAAGAAATAATACCCATGACTTAAAGAATAGTTAATAGTTTAATTAAACAATTTTTTTGGAAATATACAAGATATTTATACTAATTTTTCTTTGCCAAGAAAATAATTATGATACTAAAAAAATTTAGTTTCATGTTCATTCTCTCATTCTTTTTTTTTTTTTTTTTGGCCTAAATATGTTTTTTCATGAACATGAATGATTATGTATCAAAATTTATAGTATTTTATTTTCTTTAATAAATTTGTTTTACTATAGAAACGATATATTCAGAAACAAAAATAAATAACTTTTGATATATATACTGCGGAAAAACAAAATGCCTGACACTCCCCACTTGAAAAGAACATGCTTAAAAATTATTGTTACACAAGTCAGTGAATGATCGACGGGACCAAAAATAAAAAGGATCGTCGACCTTCCCCCCCCCCTTGACTATTGTTCAGTTTTTGCCAAGTAACCAAAAAGTTATTTTATTTTCTCCATGGTAATAAAATAATTTAATGTTTTTTTTTTCTCTCCAATATTAATGTAAAGAAAAGAAAGAGCTTTTTACTGTTTTTAATTATGATATCACTGAAAAAAAAAAGAAAGGAGTTCAACAACAAAAAAGGTTGTTCTGGATCCCGCAAATAAAGTAAAGGAACACGCTAAAACGTATATAGTAATTAAAAAAAAAGAAAGATATGAAAGAAAGTGTGAAACCTTCCAACTCTTTTTTTTTTCTCTTTTTTAAACTTTTCTTTCCCTTTTTACATATGTACATATAACGAACAACAAAACATGTCACTACCTGATTCGACACAATCTAGTTTACCACAACAATTTTGGTCACGTATAGTATATATTGTGGCCATTGTTACATTTATTCTATTATGGATGTTTACCTGGAGTTGGCAAGATGGTCCCATCTTACCAACACATGAACGAGAAACTCAATCTTCAGATCGTTATGCTGCTAAACTTGACCCACTTGTTAACTTGCCCAAAAACAAACAATTATGTACAAGTGATACTTATAATAATGGTCAGTGGGTAAAACAACCCATCAAGCTTGAAAAAAATAATGCTGCTTCTATAGAAAAGGCTGTAAAATATCATTGTGCTTGGAACTTTCCTCACAAGTGTTATCGTCGTCCAAATGAAGAAGGTGAATTTGCTCGCGCTCGTCACATGTAAGTTATTTAATTTGGGTTATATATATATATGTGTGTGTGTGTGTGTTGTTATGATATGTAATCTATATGAGAGGAAGGAGGAAAAGCTATATATAATAATTGTACTAATTTTTTTTTTTTTTTTTTTACCTTTTAAAAAGTTTGGATTATCAATGGAAACCCAAAAAATGTGAATTAGTACCATTTGATGCCAATGCATTTTCAGCTTATATCGCAGATCATCCATTATTATTTGTTGGAGATTCAATCAATCAGCTTGAATATGAAAGTATGGCCTGTTTACTTGGTGAAAAATTATATAATCCACCTGGAGATACCAATATAACAGGAGGTCATAATATGTGGGCAAGTCAACTTGTACATGAAAGTAAATTACAAGTGCAAGGTGCTGTTAGTTTGGCATATCTTCGTTCAGATTATCTTGTACGATTAGATGATTTTAAATTATTGGATCCAAATGATGATGAAGGTTTTGTTATTGGAAGAGGCAGTAATTACCCATGGTAAAAATCTTTTTTTTTTCTCCCCAAAGAAATTTGATATTTGTATGACAAGAAATGAGGCTAATGGCTTTTATTACATATATAGGAAACATGCTTTATCACGATTCCATCATATTGTTCTTAACACTGTAAGAAAACAAAAACAAACTAAATTATAATTGTATCTCCTACTCAAAGGTTAACGCTTATTTATTTATCTTTTATTTTTTCGTATGTATATAGGGACCTCATTGGCATACAGATAAGAAATGGGGACCTAACGAATCAGACGAAGAAATGATGGTGGCATATAAAAAAGCAATGAAAATTGTTGTTGATTATTTGATTGATAATATGACTCCTCTTCAACGTATATGGATTCGAAGTACTCCATATGGACATCTTAAATGTTCACAATATACAGAGCCTAGTAAAGTACCACATGTTCCACAACGTAAACCTGGTGAATTTCAATGGGATATGCATGTTAAATTTGATGAAGTTTGGAAGGTAAAATAATAATAATAATAAAAAAAAAACCGGGTGGGAGAAAAGGATGTCCTTTTTTTTTTTTAGATTATCTAATCAATGATTTAATTCTCTCTTTTAGGATCTTATTGAAGAAACTGGTGATGATCGTATTAAATTTTTTAATGTTTCTTCCATGGCTAATCTTCGAGGTGATGCTCATTCTCGTCCAGACTCAGATTGTCTTCACACTTGCTTACCAGGACCTGTGGATGATTGGAATAAGCTCCTATTTAGTGAAATTGCACGGGAAATTGCTCGGATACCATGAATTATTTAAATACATCAACATTAAAAAAAAATATCATAGAGAAAGAAAGTCCCACACGATTAACATAATACATATTATACTACAATAGTTGTTAAGATTTGTTGAAATATACAATATTTATAAATGTACCGTTATTCTTATATTATTCTGATAATCATTATATCGATTTCAAATTCTTTTCAAGAAATTCATCTGTGAGAGTATCTGCTTCTCTTACATCGAAACCCTATAATATAAAATGATGATGATGGATGACATTTAGAGAGAGGGGAAAATTTGGAATAAGAGAGAGAGAGAGAGAGAGGAAAAATGTTATATATTAGCTTACCCTATTGACACCAATTTTTTCTTGGAGATATGTTTTGGCCGATGCGTACTATTTATAAAAAAAAATTATAAGAAAAGGGGTGTCTATTTTTAAAAGATAAAATTACTTACAAGCATATTAATTTCAGCCTTGGCACTGGAGGGTGACCAATAAATGAATATTAATGGGAAATTCTTACGTCCGTCACTATGTGTTAACTGAAATTATATATACATTAACTTATCCATTTCTTTATGATGGCTAATATATATATATATATATACTATTATGTACAAAGTTATGTGATTTTTATTTTTACCTCATAGCTTAAAATAATATAACGAGGACTATTCTCAGGAAGTTCTGCATAATTTTTCTTTTTTTGTTGAGTGATACACACATATTTAGACAAAATACGTTATATAATTTGAAAAAAAAAATATACCTTCAACTAAATCTTCAATTGAAATGTCATCATATACTTCATCTTCAACAATTTTTAATTGTTTTCTATCAATTTGCACTAAAATAATATATATAACAAGTCCATTATATACCATTCTTTTACATTCTCTTTATTTTTTATTTTTAAAAAAAAAGTACTTACAGACGAAAGCAGCGTTGCCACTTGAATATTTTGCGAAACGAAACTCTTTAAGTTTCTGTTCAAGATCAGCATCAATTTCACAAGTGGAAGCACTCTAATATTTGTAACAGAAACAAAAAACAAAAAAAACACATGCATGTCATTTTTTTTTATCAGTTTCCCCTTTTTTTTTTTTTTTGTTTTGAATGTCTGTTGCCATGTTTTACCATTCTATGTTATAAAGGAAATGGTTTATTGCCAAGTTACGATTTGCGGAGTTGGTCTATGGTTTAATAGATTATATAGATCGGATTTAATTAAATAGCTAGAAAACATTCGTATATATATTTGTATAACAAATGGTTTTTAAATATAAGTTTGAAAGTTATGGAAACTTTGATATTTTATATTATAAAGCTTCAAGAGATGAAGTTATTAAAAGTATGGATTTGACAAAATTAAATATTAGGTATTATTGATGACAACAACAAATAACTTGAATTTTATAGCCTCATTGTCTATGAATAACTTGCCACGATCCTCCTCCTCAGTGGTTATCTTGAAGAACAAAAAAGATATTGTTTCATTTCAATGGTATGCTACACCGTTCTCAAATTTAAAATTATATTATTCCTATTATACTATGTATATATGTCAAATCAAACCAAATAAAAATGAACAAAGGTTCTTTAATTTGATTAAAAAATCAACATTTGTAAACGCAGTATTTCATATTTTGATAATTTGCATAAAAATTTTGTTATTTATATTTACAAATAAAAAAAAAAAAAAAGAGAGAGAGAAAGAGAAGGGATAAGTTACAATAATAAACGTACAAAGAGATAGGATAAATATGAACGAAAAAAAAAAAGTATATTTATGGTATAATATATAATATTACGTATATATATAAAGTTATTTTATTGCAAAGTGCCAAGGCTATCTGCACGCTGTTGCTGAGTCTCTTGATCATCTATTTTAAATGAATATAATGAGAAATCAAAAAATTACCTAATAAACCATGTTATAACAATAAAAATAGTTACCTTTGAAAGCGACTAGACCAATTAATATACCAGCTACAAAGAAGATTAAACTAATAATAAACCAAATGACACCCCAAACACGACTAGACATACATCCACCACATTGTTTTGCAAATTTTGATGCATCTGATTCATATGCTTTCCTGAATACTAAATCATCAAGAATATCCCAAAGACAATACAAACATGACATGACACTAATATATATATATATAAAATAAGTATATTTTAGTTTCATAATATATATATATATCTTAATTAAAACTATTAAAAAAAAGACTTACCCAACAAATAATACATAATATTTTAATCCAGTACTCTTAGCAACAAGCCATAAAAGTACAATTAAACCAATGAAAAGAATACCAATACCACGAGTAAGCCAATTTCTAGCCCACCATAATATAAATAATAAACAAACACCTAAAAAGATGGAAGCTACTTTAGATGCAAGAACATCAAATCCACACATAACAAGAATAGCACCAATAAGTGATGATCCAAGATAACCAGCTGGTAATGTACACATAGGAATACCACCACGCTAAAATAAATAAATAATTGTATTAAAACTTTTGTTCTTTTTCTACGTAACTTTTTTTTTTCTTTAGCCGTTTTACCATGCGAGTGACACCGCCTTCATCTGGATCAATTTCAATAGCTTCAATTTTTGCACAAGTAAAACAACCTACAATAGCATGCGAGAATTCATGTAAACCAACTGTCAAAAGCTATAAATTATTATTATTATTATTATTATTATTATTATTAGTTTTCCTTTTCACTATAATATAACAATCATTTTTTTTTTTTACCTTGAAAGGTGCAAGAACTATTTTAATAAAAGGCATATTCCATAATATAAGAACAGCAGCAACATAAACACCAATAACAATAAGTGTTATTTTTTGATCGTCAGTAGGTGTTAAACGATTAAGTGCTTCATCTTGTACAGCTTGTCTTGCAACAAGATAATGAGAATAAGTTGTTTGATCGTCTATTACTGGCGCCATGTAAATTTCACTTTTTTTTTTCAATGTATTTTATTGTTTTTACAAAAATAAAAAAAAATAAAAAAAACCAGTAACCAGAGTTTTAGTAGAAAAATAAATAAAAAAAAAAAAGGAGAAAGAGAAAAGGTTTTTTGTAGGTCGAGACACAGTTTAAGCCTAAAGAAATAAAATAAATAATAAAATAAAAAAGGTTCATATGCGAAATAGCTTGGTTTTTTTTTTATAAATAGAATTCGAGTATAAATATGTGTGTAACTTTTCTTGGCGACGATCCTGTTTAAGGAATGGATTAATCAGAAAAATGAAGTTTGGAGATTCGGAGTGAAACCTTTTCTTTTTACTTTAATTCAGGAACCAAATGATTCTTTTAAAAAGGATTTATGTTTAAGGTTGTGTAGATTATAATTATAATGACACCATTTAAATATCTTGTAGCAACACTAAAGTAATCACAGGTATGATAGACTCTTTAATATGATGTATTTCATAATAATAGAAATAAACCCCATTTTGAGGATATTTTTGTATGTCGGTGATAAATAACGGCATAAAAAACATTAATAATAAATCATTATTTAGAGAATCAATGACATATTATATAAATCTACTGATATTAGTTTTTACAGTTAACTTTATCATACAGTAGTTCTTTTGTTAATATAGTGGTATATTACGTACATACATCTCTGTTTTTTTTTTATTAAATGTTACGTATTTATAAGAATGATTTGAATAAATACGCGTATTAGTATTATAATAAATTATTTACGTAGTATATTTAAAGCTTTATATATGATATCAATTACAATTGAAAATGATATTAAATTCGTTTTTTTTTTTCAATATGATTGTCAAGATTGAACAATGTGAATCCATTCAAGTAACTTTATATATTTTAGTAAAATGCCCATGAAAGGTAGTACAGATGATGGGACCTGGATTACGAACAGGTATAACGTTATAAATGAATTATCAAATAACATATATAGATTATTATTTTTTTAATAAATAATTCATTGTTAAAATGACGTCGGCGGATAAATGGATGAAATGAGCAGTGACAGAGATAGAATGATTAAAAAAGAGTTATGTATATACTGTACTACTGTGCCTTTTTTTTTTTCCTTTGTTAATGAGATGAATCTTGTAAAATAACCTAGGGGTTTTAGGTTATCATTTGTTTTATCTAAACAAAATATAATTCTTGACTGAAAACAATAAAGATGTGTACACTTTTTTGTGTAACAACTATGAAAGATGACCTTTGCTATGCAATAGTGATAGGTGCATAACACAGAACCTGATCTCCGATTTTGGGGGGGGGGGATAAAGAGTAATCATTTTTCTTTTTTCTTCTTTTTTTTTTTTTTTTTTGCTACATTTTTTTTTTTTTTTTTATTTTTATTAACCTTGATAAGACCATGCAACGCCAATGTGGTATAATGGTTGTGGCACTTTTAATTGTAGGAATTACTTTTATGACATGGAAACAACATATAATGAGTGCTCGTTCTGTTGATTGGAATCCTTTATCTCGATCGGTTCCCATTGAACTATTTGTAATGTCCAAGTGTCCTGATAAGGTGGAATGTGAAAAAGTATTTTCTCAAGTGTGTAAGTATAACTTTAAACCTATATGAAAACTATATTGTTTTTCGCGAAAATACGAGCGTTTATAATAATTATATAACCTTATCTACATTTTATAGTAAAACAAGTCAATGTTCCTATAACACTTGATGTTAATTATATTGGAAAACCAAATATTTCTGAACCTTATGGTATTCAATGGTAAAAAAAAAAAAGTTTATACAATCTGTTATTAAATATATGCTTTTAATTCTAAATTCAAATGTTTTTAATTAGTAAGCACGGACCAACAGAATGTTTAGGAAACATTCAAGAATTATGTTTTAAACAAATATATCCAGATGTTGATGATTGGTTTAATGGATTTACACTTTGTTTAAATGAAGAATATCAAGATATTGGTGAGAATAATGACTTGGCAATAAAATGTGGTATGTTGTTGTTGTTGTTTTTTATTTATTTATTTATTCGAACAGGGAGAATTAAGTTATATAATATAAATTATATTAGCAAAACGAATTGGCAAGGATTATAATCCAGTTCAAAAATGTATTACAAGTTTAAATGGTATTCAATTGTTGACAGATTCAGTAGAACGTACAGAAAGTTTAAATGTAGAGTAAGTAAAAATATATGAATAAACAGAGAAAGAATTCACTAATAATAATACTGTAATTAATAATAATTATAGAAAGAGTTGTACAATTTATATTAATAACAAGTTACGATGTATTCATGATGAAGTATGGAAGGTTTGTATTCATTCTTTCTCTTTTTCTTTACTCTATACCCCAACCCATTGTAAACTAAAAAATAAATAATATAGGAATGTGATGGTGGTTATACTATTTCAGATTTTGTACATACAATTGAAGAAGCTTATAATAAAAAGAATTAATTCATTTGGTTTTATATATATATATATAAAAGAGAAAGTTATGTACAATATAAAGATGTTTGTTGGTATTAAGATGTGTATGAATTATTAAAAGAAAAGATCAATTAATTGTAAAAGAGCTATAAAAATAATAATAATAATAATAATTAGTTTAATATACAAAATAAAAAGAGCGTAATACTATTTTTTTACTTTACCTCCACCAAGAAGTGCAAAAATTAAAATTCCAAAAGCCCAATAAGTTACTGGTAAACGAAATCCTTTTTCTTCTTTCTATTTAATATATTTATTGTTAATACAATTCAGTTAAAACTAATCCTCCCCCCTCCCTTTTTTACATACCTTAAGTGATTGTTTGACATGACCACGTTTATTCACATTGTTTTGGTAAACAGCATTTTTCTTACGAATAGTAGGTGCAGTTGCCTATATAAATAGAATATCATATAAATGTTATTTCTTTTTAATAAAAAAAAAATAATGTTAATTATTATACAACATACCATGATGGGATGAGAAAAGGGTAAAGAGGTGATATATATATATATAACTTTGTTTCTGTCTTTTTATTGTTTTAAAATAAAAAGAGCGATCAAAGCAACGAGGCGATAATTCATTGGCTGTTCTTAATTTAAACACGTTCCTTAAAATAGTTTAGATTTTTTTAAAAAAAATGGGTAATGTTTCAATAGATTTCTTTAAAGCACCCAAATGGTAAAAAAAATAGATTATCATCATTATTCATATAAACAAGAATACGAAAAGATATTTTTCATGATGTCCTATTTACAATCTGTTGTAAAAATGTACTCTTAATTACTAACTATGCTAGAAAAGTAAAGTATAAAGACGTTTTATTATTAGAATAAGTCAAATAAAAATGAAATACTTATTAGAAAATGAAATATGAGAATGAGAATGATGATTGATAATGAAAGATAAAAAGATGGAGGATAAAGAAAGAAATTTTTACACATGAATTGTTTTTTTTTTTTATAAACGTATGAAAAAAAAAAAAAAAAAAAAGAAGAAGACCCAGTTTGTTGAAAGAATGGAATGGGTTAAATTCACTAGTTGTTGTTGTTGTTTATTGTACAGTTCTGTTAAATCCAAATACTTCCAAACAAATAACTGTATCAATTTTTGTCAATTCTTGAGGATGATATCCATCAATTTGAACTTGACTAACATATCCTGTCACATTACGATCCTCTCCTTCCGTTTGATCTGTCACTGGTAATAATATACGATCTTCTGGATCCACTCGATCATTTTCAATGACACCTTCTCGTTGATTTAAACAATGAATTGTATATCGAATTCTTGGTTGTTTGGGTGTCATACTGGAAATGAATTGAGAAGGTGCTGAACAACGTCGACGTAAGACAGGAAGTCGTTGTTGCTGTTGTATTGTTGAACCTGTTTGGTAGTGAAGGGTTGTTGGTTGTGATGAAGATACTCCTTCACTAGGTAGTTTGGATAAAATTGATAAATGACTTTTTTCACGATGAGTTACTGATAAAAATAAAGAAGCATCATCATCTTCATTGTTATTATGCTGTTGTTGTTGTTGTAATGGTAATCCACTGCGTTGTAATTCGAATCGACAAAGTAATGATGATTTATGCTTATGATTTTCTGATTCAGTACTATTATCATTATTACTATTGTCATATGAATCGCCATCGTCATCCTCTTCAATATGCAATAAATGATTAGGAACAACTTGTGCTTCAATTTGAACACGATAAGTAGTTCCCCAAATCATTTCCGGTTGTGAATAAAATTTCTTTTGCCATATAATGTGTTGATCATGTTTTTTTGAAGATGATGGTCGTCGTTGTTCAATATCGTCATGTTGTTGATTTGGTTCATCTCGGAATTTTGATTGTGATGCTAATGATAAATCATCCAGCATAGTTGACGTTGGAGTTAATCGTACTGGTTGTTGGGGCGTTTTTGGTGATGGTGATGATGAAATAGCAACAGCAAGCTCTCCAACTTTACGATCACCAATCTCGTCGTCTTCATCTTCATCATCATCATCGTCTTCATTCAAATTAATTGTTTCTTCAATTTCCTCGCCTTCTTTTATATCCAGTCCATCTTCATTATTTTGATTTCGTTTTTGTTGCTCTTTCAAAGATAATTGTTGTTGTGAAGATGGTTGAATTGAGTATTCTTCTTGTTCAATGTCCATTTCGTTATTATCATTATCATTATAGCCTTCTTTTTCGATTAATGACATAGGTGGCGATGGTGATCCTGTATTACAAATGTCACATGCGTCACAGATCCAACCATTTTCATGAGAAGGTGATGATAATTCCACGCTCATACAGAAACGATATTTTGGTGTTCCAAGTAATAATTGTCTTCGTCGATCATCCGATGCACCACTACCCACATCAAAATAATCATCCAATGCTTCTTGTCGTTCTTCTCCATCCACTTGATCTTTTTCATCATCATCATCATCGTCATCACTCGAATCAGTTTTATTGAGTCGAGTCGGTAATAATAATCGTTCAAATGCTTCTCGTTGCCACAATGCACGAAATACGATATCATCATCCACAATCCCATCTTGTCGTACTTTAGTCAGTTGATCAAACGTCATATTGCTGTAATTCACTGTTGTTTTCAATAAATGAGATAATACTGTTGCTTTATCAATAATACCCCCAGAAGAAGCATCCGCTACCAAACTTTCGAAAGGAACAGTAGCTGAAAAACTAAGACGAGCCATTTTTGTTGCACGACGATGATGATCTGTTGCTGACGATGTTGATAAAAGCTCTTCAGATGGAATACGTTTACGTTTACGTGATCGAACCACGGATGAAGTAATAGGTGCAGGTCTTACAAAGCCAGAAAGTCGTTTGCGATCTTGATCTACAGGACCTGAACGTGTCCAAGTAATTTTACCAACAGAACGCATAAACATGGATAAGACTTCACGAATAAGAAAATATCGATCATATTCGCATCCAACAAATAACATATCAGCAGAAAGTACATCAGCCATATAATCCACAGGTAAATCACTCAAATTTTCTGGTTCATCAGCACCATAACGTAACAATAAAAGTAAGGATGCATCTCGTAATTGTAAATAAGCATGATGATCTCTTGGTAATTGACAAATATGTTCAAGATCACGCATAATAGTCGTCATACAAAGTTGTTCATTGATATATTTATTCACACATGCTGTTGCTAAATCATCCAAATCAAATAAAATGGCTATAGCTAAAACACGAAGTGTATCATCGTCTTCTAAGCTTTGAATCATTTGTTGTCGATCATAAATGTACATCCAACGTAAAGCAAATCGAATATGAGATGCTAAAATATGATGTCCCAATGGTTTTACAGCTGACACATTACTAGATGATGATGATGATTGTTGTTGTACTACCGTTGTTGACTTTGATTGTGCTTTTTGCCATTTACGTCGAATAATATGTTGAAAAGGAGCTAAAACGAATCCACAATGAGATAATGCTCTTGCCAAATGAATAGTGAGTACATTGGATTGACTCGTTTCGTCATAATCGTTTGAAGTAGAATTGTTATTTTCAATAGCATTTTCTTGCGTTGGAAGATATTGCATGTTACAAATCAAGTTTTTGAAAAAGGAAGATTGTGAAACAACGGATTTATGAACTTCGAAACGCATTGTGAATGGATAAGATGGGTGAATAAATCCGAGTGATAAATCAGCAAAGAGTGAATTATCAAACATGGAGGCTACATGACGTTCAACAAATGAATGCGAATTTACGCGTTTCATGTTGATTGAGTTGAAGAAGGGGGTGAAGGGGGGGGAGAAGAGGAAATTTATTCCCGTTACTTTTTTTTTTTTTTTTAAGGAAAAAATTATTTATGCTGGACATACAAACGCGTGTTTACGCCAACTTATTGTCTTTTAAAGCATAACACATTCTGAATCTTTCATTTACATTAAAAAAAAAAAAACAACAATGAGAATTTATTTCTTATTTTTACTATCACTTTTTATTTCTTTTAATAATTATGTTATTAATCTAAATATACACATTATTATTATTACGTAGTAATATTAGCATTAGATCGATTAAATCATAGACATATTTCTTTAACAGTTTAGCTTCAATTTTAAGTATAGAGAAAGAAAATGTGTCTTTTATTCACCACCATGAATCTTAAAAATAACGGGAGTAACAATATATAGAAAAGTACTTTTAAAATGACAACAATTGATTTAGAAAAGTATAAATATAAAATCAAGTTAGAAGTCATTATAAATGATATTATGACTTTCAATATATATATATATATATATATATTCATCATTCATGAAAATATTTAGAATGAACTAGAAGGGTGTATTATTATATTATTAATCCTTCTTGAACATCTATACCGTTTGTAAACAATAACAACCGAAAGAAATGTATATATTCTCTCATTATAATGAACTATTATCTCGTATCTCTAACATTTTTGGTGTAACAATAACCTTTATAAAATAAGAGCTTGGTGAGACAATCAATGATCATTCTCAGACTGTCTCTTGTCATTAACATTATCAACCGCATTAATAATCACAAGAAATCAATCCTAAAAATCAATATACATAGTCATTAATACTCTTATGCTCAAAATTTTAGATAACAATGAAATTTCTTTGAAATCAAACTATACGGAGGATCATCATCCCTATAAATTATTTTTACTTATTGACATAATTTGCGTTGTAATATGTATTACCAATCCCTTGGATCTCTTTTTGTCGATCATATGAAAAGATGACTAAACTTACTAAAATGAATTGTATAAAATATATAAATTATATGTCTTCTTCTCCTAACCTTTGGTGCATTAAAGACAACGGAAGAAAAGCAAAACTTTATTTTATTTATGACTATAAAAATATGCATATGTTATGTGTGCCAAGACATCTCATTATTACAATGTGTCTTTTTCTTTTTTTTTTTGGGGGGGGGGGAGGAGGAGGAGGTAGGGAATTTCAATCTCTTGATTTCATTCCCCCTCCCCTCCTCTTATCTTTCATCTTCCTTCTTCGATCAAATATTTTTTTTCCCAGCAAATTAGGAAAAAGAGCTATTATACATATAAGTACGTTTATTTTTGTTTATTGCATTGAAAATGTAACATATAATAAGCTATTAATACCTTACATAAATGTATGCATGCATGTCAACAATAATACATTGTAAAAAATAAAAATAAAAATGTAAGTACGTTTAAATAAAATGATATTATTTTAACCCTCCCCCCCCCCAAGAAAAAAAATAATCTCGTAAGCACATTGTAAAAAAAAAAAAAAAAAGAAATACGTAGGTCAGTAATAACCATAAAATAATTTTATTTTTGCAGTAATAAAAAGTAATATAAAATATAAAATAGCAAAAAAAGGATGAGTGTTTAGTTTAAAACAGTAAAATTATTTATCTCAGATTTATTTTAATAGGTAATAAATTGTTTGGGTGGCTATTATCTTGGATATATGTTGTTTAGATAACCCAATTATGGAAAGAATTAAGAAAATCTGTAGGGTAAAAAAAAAGAGTGTGAGTATTTTCTAAATAGAATTTATTGCGTCAAAAAAAAGTTACATCAATCAAAACGCAATCACACTGCTTAATTATATATGTGTATATAAAAATACATGTCCCGATTTATATGACATCGAGAGAAGCACCATGTCGATCTTCCGATATATTTCTGTTTCTATTTATAAACTATATGAACTTTTTTTTTTAAAAAAGAATCGAATAAAGACTATTCATTTAGTACACGTGGACAGTTTTAAAGAAAAACAATAAGCCGCCACGCATTATAATTACTACTAATTTAAAAGTGTCAAAAATTAAAAACAAAGAAAGCCTTTTATTACTTGGGGATATAAATTAATGTACTACTGACTTCATTAAGCATATTATATTAATCGTTATTATTATTATTATTATTATTACGTACGTATTACCATTTCAATAATCAAATACGTATAATAAAATTAATCTCATCACACTTTGTATATAAATGTTGTTTATATAAAAACAAGATTATGTTTATTGGCATAGTAATAATGTTTATTTATATATATATAAATATATATATATTGAATATTCTTATAAAATGACGAATTATAGATATTGGTATGATGTATTAAAATATAACTGTTTGTGTATTGAGGAATGGGCGGCAGGAATTGTGTTTGTTTCAAAATGATGAATGAGTTGTAATGATTTTTTTTTATATTAGTATAAAAGGAAAAAACAAAAAGGGAAGATTATACAGGTTTTGTTTGTTTGTTTGTATTATACTAGAATAAGTAGAATGAGAATATGAATAATGGGGGGGGAGGTAGGTTGATGGATGTAATTACTTGGAAAAAGAAAAAATAATAAAAACGCATGGAAAAAGATTAAAGAGTGTAATATATGTAAAATAAAGCTTTGTAATTAAAATAATGGGGAGTTCAATGGGGTATATAGATTACATAGAAAAGTAAAAAAGATATATAGGATAAATGCGAGAAATGCCAAGAAAAATTTGTCTACTCCGTTTTGATGAACAGGTCCCCCCCCCCTCTCTTTGTATTATTATATTCTCCGCGTATGTATATAACGCGCGAAGAAGAAACAATAAAGAAGATATTTGGGGGGGGAGGGAGGAAGGTAGATTAAAGACAAACGATAATAAAAAGAAAAAGAGGGGGGGGAGTGGAAGAGAAGTTGGAGGGGAAGTAAAGGAATAACAAGAGAAGGGGGATGCAAAGAAGTTTCGTTTTTATGCATGGCCCACAGCAGCCGAAAGTGACACGGAATGATGATGAGGATTGTAAAATCGTTCTGGTGTTTGAGGATCGTGAGAAATAGCATTAATAAACGTATCCAGTTGAATTTGGGCTGTTTGTAAAGTCAATGCCGGTGATGCCGCAGCGGCAGCACGACCATGGTGGCGTAATAACATTTTGTGAGCTGTGGCCAATGTTCTTGAAGGATAACGTTCCAAAAGAGAAGGATCACGATCTAATGCCAAATAAAATGAGGCACCTAAACCATCAACAGACATAACGTCCAAGTTGCCACCATAATGACTTGCAAGAACTTTGGCAGATCGCCATCCACTCATAACATCCCAAACAGAAGAATCATTGTTTTCTTCCTCCTCTTTTGTATGGATCATAGTATCAGAAGTTTGACCCAAGATACGAGCACAGGTAGGAATACCTAATGGATCGCGAGGTACATCAGGTAGTAAATCACTTTGTAATAATGGAATATCCGTTTCAAGTCGGAAACCAACACTAGTAGGACCACCAAATACTTGTAATACGATGCCTTCTCGTTTATGAGTTGTGAATTGTTCCCATCTTTGTTTTAACCAAGAGTTCTTTTGTAATGGAGCTTGCTGCTGATGAGAGATTTTTGCACGTAGTGCCATCAAGGAAGTTTCATAAAGAACTCGATGAAGCATATTTGGAATATATGTCAATTCGGTTTCTATACGTGGCTGCAAGTGAATGTCAGGAATTTCATGTTGACTACCCAATGCAGAAGCATATGTATGCCTAGCATCGTCAATAGCTTGTTTTGCAATGGTGACTGGGCATACAACTTGTGTTTGATTACCATCTTGATTTGACCATGATAAGTGTTGATCTATATAATAAATAAGAAAATGATTATTGTTACTATTAATCATTCAAGGATTGTAAATATATATTTATATATGTTTGGGGGGGAGAGGTAGAAGAGTGGAATTTAGGAGTCAAAAAGAAATTTCATGGAATTTTTTTTTTTTTTTTTGTACCATACGCATTAATTTATTGAGATGAGAGCAAAAAAAAAAAAAAAAAAAAAAAAAAAAAAAAATAAAAAAAAAAAAAAAAAAAAAAAAAAAAAAAAGGGGGGGGGGAAAAAAAAAAAAAAAAAAAAAAAAAAAAAAAAAAAAAAAAAAAAAAAAAAAAAAAAAAAAAAAAAAAAAAAACGCAGGCACCAAAATAAAAATAATTACCATTATTTATTCCTTCTGAATTTCCTCTATCATTATAAGTATGCTGTTGTTGTCGATGATTCTTATAATGGTGTTGTTTTGAATGATGTTGATGATTATTTTCACTATGTATATTTTTTTTTTTTTTGCTATTGTGTCAATGAAAAAAAAAAAAAGAATGAAACCTTTAAACTTCCCTCCTCACCCATACATTCATATATACCTTTGATAACGATAATGATGATAAGGTCTATGTGCATTTGGATCACCTCGTACTGGTTTACCTTCTGGTCCTGATACATTAGCTGCTTGCATACCTTTAGGTCCTTGAATTAAATCATATTCGACCTAAATAGTTTAAACTATTATTATTATTATTGTTGTTCTATTTTAATTTATAATCATAAGAAGAAATAAACTTACCATTTCTCCCTAATAATATGAGAATACCCCACATACATAGATAATTAACATACATGTATATACAAAAAAAAAAAAAAAAAGATCAGGTTATCCGTTGTAGATCCAAACAAGACAATGACCCAATAAGGAAAACTTACCTCGGCAAGACTCTTAAAACCTCCACCAAGAATGGCACTATGATGTACAAAAACTAGTTTTTTTTTTTTTTATTATTATTATTATTTAAAGTTTGAATATATTATTATTATATCATTGAACTCACCTTCAATAGAAGGTTGACCTATTATTGTTTCTACAAGTGGTTCTGTTGGAATAATAAATCCATATCCTTTTGTTGAATTAAAAAATTTAACATGTCCTAATTTTCGTATAGGTCCAGTTGTTGAGGTTGAAGTTGTCATTATTAAAATATATATTTGATATAAAGGGAAGGAAGAGTAAAAGAAAAGAAAAAAAAAAAAGAAAAGAGAAAAGAGAAAAGAGAAAAGAGAGAGAGAGAGAGAGAGAGAAAAAATATTTATTTAAAAGAAAAAATCGAGTCGTGAGAGAGAGGAGAGAAAGATTTTACTGCATAAAAGTTGTAAAAAAGGTTTGTTGTCAAATAAAAAAGAATTTTTACTATTATCACGAGATTTGATTAATAGCTTGATGTATTGCACATACCCACGCTTCTTTTTCATCTTGATTTCTTGTTAAACATACCCAAACAGTCCCTTTTCTACCTAATCGATGACCCAATTTAAAAGTAGATAATCTTTCACGTAAATGAACTAAAATATGTCTTTGTGTTGTTTGCCAAATAACAAATGTACAATCTTCTGTTTTACAACTTGTCATTGTATTTCCATCATTAAATATACGTGGAGGTTGTCTTGTTTTTAATTCACTTTTTCTTGAACCTGTTATAGCTTGATCATCATTTGCATTATAAACATAAACTTGTTGATCCAATGATAAAGTAATAAAATGATCATTCCATATCACTTGATTTTTATATCGACAGGTGTTGTATAAAACGAGTTTTTTTTCTCTTGTTAATATACAAAATAATTTTTTAAATGTACAAAGATAATCTTGTCGTACATATAAAATTCCTGAATACTGTTAAAAAAAAATATTAAATATTAAATATTATTTAATAATCCCCATCTTTATTCAAAAGAAAGAAAGAAAATAATTATTACCAAAATACTTTTTTCTTGACATGGTTGTGATATTAAAGTAGTAGTAGGCTGTTCTCTTTTTTGATCATGTATAATTTTTTGTATTCTTTGAATCCATTCAAACATATTATGCATGGTTGAAACTTTAAATTGTAATTTGATAGAACTGTTGTCTATATTGATTTCAAATGTGGTTGGTTGTTCATTGGAGACACGTCGTACTTTGGTTACACGAGACATATCAATGACAGTGAAAGCATTCATTATATTGGTGACGCGACGATGAAATTCAATATGTGCTGCATGTCTTGTAGTCGAGGTGACACTTGTATTCGTAGGTCGAAATAATTTGGTTAAGGATCGTACATGTAATACTTGTGTTGTAAAAAATGATTTGGCCCAGGTCAATCGTGTATGATGTCTTCCATTACCTCCTTCATTTAAATTATCTTCAGGTGGTTTCATTACTTTTAAAGGATCCAATAAAAATAATAAATGACCTTCCATCATTCCATATAATTTTCTTTTTGGTTCTTTTTTTTGTTGACTATTTGAATATAAAAATTCACCTTCCATTATTGGAGGTGGTAATTGCTAATAAATAAAATAAATAAAATTAGTTTTAAATAGTTGGTTGTTCATTTTTTTTTTGTTTTACTTACTTGACTAGGATGTTGTCGCCATCGTTGAGTATTAGGTCTTAATTCTAAAGTATGTGTCTAAAAAAAAAAAAAGTTAACAATTGTTATTGTTGTTGTCAAAAGTTATAAAAAAAAAAAAACCTTACTTGTTCTATAAGATGTGGACTTAATAAATAGCCATCATCGGGTATCCATTCCAAACGATTATTATTAGGTTTTCCAAATCGCCAACATAAACTGACATTATCATGATGCCAATCATTCGGTTTTATATCTTGACGATCCAATAATGTAAGTGCACAATATAAAACATGTTGAATTCGAATATTATTTTCTTTAAAATCAAGATGAACAAGAGGTAAACGTATTTGTAAATTATCTAATGCTGGTATATTTAAATCAATTAATGCGGGTATAGGTGTTGTTTTTATTGTAGGTCTTTGATAAAGTGCCATATACCACGTTTGTGATTCTCGTATAGTACGTGAAACAAATAAAAATTGAATATGACGATCTTCATAGGATCGAAATTCAAGACTCCAAATAAAATCCACTGGAGAAACAAGTGTTAATTTGACAGGATTATAAAAAGAAGATTTCTTTTTTTTGTTCTTGTTATTCGGTTTTAAATAAATAACATGAGCAAGACGATGTTTTTTTATAACAAGGTTCTAAAAATAAAATAAATTAATATTAATATTAATATTAAATATAGAAATTGTTACCAGTAAAAAAAAAAAAACTTACTGTAACTAAATAAAGTTCTAATCGATCCTTTTTAAGTACTGCTTCAAATTCACGCCAACGGAATCGACTTTGTCTTAAACGAAGATTATGATTAGATGTTTCATTGGTTGTAAAATGATGTCGACTATACCATTCCATATGAATAGCACATAATAATCGACCTTTTAATAAAATATCATTTTTATTATAAAATGAAGATGATTCATTCTTATTTTCATTCAATAAAGAATAACTACTTGTATTTTCTGTTAGTGGAATAGCTGATAATGCAATCGATGATAAAGTTGAATGACTTTTTGTCAATGATGAAACAGAAGTATTCTTGTTGTCAGATAAATGTCGTACGTTATTATTATTATTATTATTAGGAACACTTAAAGAGGATTGTCGTCCTTGTCGTTGTTTAGGAATCGTCGGTATTGAAAAAAGTGGACTCGAATTATTATGCGTCGTTAAATTATCTGTCGTGGTGGTGTTGGTGGTGGTTGTTGTACTTGCTCGTGTAATAATAACACGATCATGATATTGTTCTTTTTGTTGTTTTTGTAATCTTATTAATTCATCTGGATGAATACGTCGAATGGCTGATTTTAAACTTGTCAATAAATTATCAGTCGATAATGTAGATCTAAAAAAAAAAAAAAAAAATAATAATAATAATAAATTAGAATCTGATTCGAATTTCTAATTTATAAATAACTAAAAATAAATAAATAATAGTTTTTAATTTTACTCTTGTTGTTTTAATATAGGTCGAATATGAGTCGCATCGTCAAAAGTATGTATAGAAGGTGTTTTTGGCATTTCAAACGATTCTGGAGATTCTGAATGACGACTTAATTCAGGTACATTTTTTTTATTATCATTATTATTATTATTATTATTATAAACCATAGAATTGGAAGTATATTGATTATTATTATTATACATGTGGTTTATTTTATTTTTAAAAGAAAAGAAAGAAAAGAAAGTAAAAGAGAGAGGGAGGGGGGGGAAAGTAATTGAATGTAGGTTGTTTTATATCCAAATTAGGTTACTCTAACACGATTCCATATAAATTTCTATAACATTCAATTTTAACTGCTTAATTATTCTCTCCCTCCCTATTCTAGCCCTACTTTTTTTTTTTTTTTTTTTTTATAGAGTTTTAAAACAATCCCTTCTCCTTAAATTATTTAGTTTCATTGATTAATTTAAAAAGAAAAAGATAGAAAAGATGACGTAGTTCTTTTTTAGATAATAGATCTAAATTGTTTTATGAAATAATATAGTTTTACCCCGCATTCGGTGTGTATTTTCAAAAAAAAAAGTCCATGCAATTTATTATATATAATATAGCATCTTCTCCCCCCCCCCAACTCAACTCAACTCAAATTTCATCTTTTGAATTTTTTATTTTCATTTTTAAAAGTGTTCTTCCTTTTTTTTTATAGATTGTAATAAGATTATTAATGCCTGAAAAAGGGATCTTCTTTTTTTAGTCTCTGAGTTTTAAAAGTGACCGAAGAACCGCGAAAATAAAAAAAACATTAAAAAAAAACAAAATGAAATTTTAAATCCTTCTATTTTTCTTTTTTGCTTCTATCAAAAAAAAAAAAAAAAAAAAAAATGTTGGCAAATACGTTGAAAAAATCATTTGTTCAACAACAACGTACTCTTTTATCAAATACTATTAAACGAACCAGTGTTCCTATTTTTTATCGTACTTTTACAAAACATGCTATACAACAACAACAACAAGTAGAACCAACATTAACGACCCCTTCTAAAGGTAAAATATATATATATATTTCTTTATTAATTTTATAAAATTAACTTTCTCTCTCTCTCTCTCTCTTTTTTTTTTTTTTTTATTATTTTTAATCAAAGATTCACATGGATTTGAAACTTCTCTTCAATCACCTACTGGAAGACCTATTTATCTTGATGTTCAAGCAACAAGTCCAATGGATCCTCGTGTTTTAGATGCCATGATGCCTTATATGACTGAAATTTATGGTAATCCTCATTCAAGAACACATCAATATGGTTGGGAAACTGAAACTGCAGTAGAAAGTGCTCGTAAGGTAAAATATGAATTTCCTATGATTTTTTTGAAAGTGGGGAAGAGGGGAAGGGGAGAGGTAAAAAAAAAAAAAAAAAAAAAAAAAAAGGAATTGATTAGTAATAATCCTGGTTTTTTTTTGGACTCAAAATCATTGAATAATAATTAGGAAGTTGCTCAATTAATTGGTGCCGATCCTAAAGAAATCATTTTTACTTCAGGTGCTACTGAATCCAATAACTTGAGTTTAAAAGGTGTTGCACGATTTTATAAAAATAAGAAACGTCATATTATTACTACTCAAATTGTAAGTTTTTTCTTTTCCCCCCTTCTTTAATTCCGAATTAAAAAATAATGACATTAAACTTACCAAAAAACTTTTTTTTTTTATATATATGAAAAAAAAAAATAAAGGAACATAAATGTGTATTGGAATCATGTCGTGAACTTCAAGAAGAAGGATTTGAAGTAACTTATTTACCTGTACAAAGTAATGGTATTATTGATATGAAACAATTAGAAGAAGCCATTCGACCTGATACAAGTATTGTATCAATTATGATGGTCAATAATGAAATTGGTGTGACACAACCTATTACTGAAATTGGTCAATTGTGTCGATCCAAAAAGGTGTTTTTCCATAGTGATATTGCTCAAGCTGCGGGTAAAATTCCTATTGATGTCAATACCATGAATGTGGATTTATTAAGTATTTCAGGTCACAAGTTATATGGTCCTAAAGGTATAGGTGCTATTTATGTACGTCGTCGACCTCGTGTTCGTTTACAAGCTATTATTAGTGGAGGTGGTCAAGAACGTGGTATTCGTAGTGGTACTCTTGCAGCTCCTTTAGTTGTTGGTTTAGGTGAAGCATGTAGAATTTCTCGTGAAGAGATGGAGGTAAAGAAATATATATTTCATGGGATGAAAGGAAAAAGAAATGATGGAGAGGACCCAATGACGAATCGTGCTTTTTGCGTAATGGCACGTTAAAAAAAATCGCACAATGAGCAATGAACTGTAATATATCCTATACTGTTTTTTTTTTTTTTTTTTTTAATCTTTTTTATAATTTATATAATATCTCTAAAAAGGATATTATATAGAAAAAAAAAAAAGAAGAGAGAGAGAAAAAAAAAAGTATAGGAAACAGATGTCATTGCGAGGATTGTTTGTGCAGGGGTTCTGAGGGTTATATATATATATCTGAAATATTTATATTTTATATATGAAAAAAAAAAATAACTCATATATACAATTTTAAAAAAATAGTATGATCATGCATATATCTCAAAATTAGCTAATCGATTAATTACTGGTATTCAAGCCAATGTTGAATCTGTTACACGTAATGGTGATCCAGAAAAATCTTATCCAGGTAAAGAAAGGTTGGAGAGGGAGAGGGAGGGGGGTGGGGGGAAGTAAAAAAAAAAAAGGTGATTAACTTTCTATTATATATTATTAGGTTGTGTCAATTTATCATTTGCTTATGTTGAAGGTGAATCTTTATTGATGGCATTAAAAGATATTGCTTTATCATCAGGTTCTGCATGTACTTCAGCATCTCTTGAACCTTCTTATGTATTAAGAGCATTAGGTGCAGATGATGAAACGGCTCATAGTTCTATTCGATTTGGTATTGGTCGATTTACAACAGAAGAAGAAATTGATTTTGTTGTTGATAAAGTGTCTCAACATGTACAGAAACTTAGAGACATGTCTCCTTTGTGGGAAATGGTAAAAAAAATATATATATATTTTTTTTTTATTAAAAGGAGTAAAAAGGGAGGGAAATTGGAAAAAAAAAAAAAAGAGTGAGTGGTGTGGGGGTTGTCTCTCGGAATATGTATCTAATCCATTTCTTCTTCAATAATAATAAAAAAAAATTAGGTTCAAGATGGTATTGACTTAAAGTCAATTCAATGGGCACAACATTAAAAAAACTTCTCTCTCTCTCTCTCTCTCTCTCTCTCTCTCTCTCTCTCCCTTTGCACACACACACACACACACATATATATATATATATATATATATATATATATACACATACAAATGCACCTTTTTATATATATTTCCCAAAAAAAAATATACAAATCTCATTATAACAATATAATCAATCTTTTATATATATACACACACAACGCAAAAGATAAAAAAAATTCAATGATGGGAGATATATAAATTATCAGTCTTTTTTTTTATATATATATAATAATAATAATAAAGAACGATACTAAGAATATAGTAAATATATTTATATATTCACAAAAGTTTTACTCATGGTTTTAAAACATATAATAAATATATTATATATATATATATATATCTTTTGACCCAAAGAACAAAACGTTACTATAGACAAAACAATGAAAACGATCACAGAAAGAGAGAGAGGAAAGGGGGGGGAAGTGTAATTACATAGTACCACCAGGATGCATAAAACCATATGGATTATTATTAGGTACTGATGCCATACTAGTATTAGGAACACCATAAACACCCCCATTAGAAGCATGTTGCATCATCATTTGTTGTTGTTGTTGTTGTTGTTGAGGATGATATACGCCTCCTCCTACTCCCATAGGTCCACCCATAGGTACTTGAGGAGGTCGATTACCTGCCATTTGTTGAAAATACATAGGATGACCTGCAGCAGCTGCTTGTTGTGCTTGCATTTGACGACTGAATAATAATAATAAATAATTTATTATTAGTTTATAAAAAAATAAAAATAAAATTATTTGAATTGAAAAAAATATAAACTTACATTGCATGTTGTTGTTGTGATGTCATTGAAAATTGTCCAGGTTGTTGCTGTACTTGTCCCATGGGAGGTCCAGTAGGTGTAGAAACAGATAAGGAAGAGGGTGTTCCTGTGGATGCTGAAACTACAGTAGGTGTTGGTACAGAAGGTGGTACTGAAGATGTATTTGGAATATTGATGGGTTGTCGTTGTTGTTGTTGTTGTTGTTGCTGCTGTACTGTTGCTATTGCTGGTGTTGCTGCAGAATTTATATTAGAAGTAGAAGAAAGTGGAACAGATGTAGGTAATGCACCTTCATTATTTTTTATTGTATAGGAAGGTGAAGAAGATGATTCAGTTGTTACTTCTTTACTTGATGAATTTTGTTGTTGTTGTTTTTCCGTAGCAATAGTAGTAGTAGTAGTCGTCGTCGTCGTATTAGTTGTTGTTATAGTAGCAGCCGTTGTATTATTATTTGTATCAGTATCTTCTGTCGTTGGAGATATTGATTCTTTCTTGATTGGTTTTTCTGTCATTTCATAAAGTAATCGTAATGGTTGTTTTGATGATGGAATTTGATGAACATTTGTATGTAAATCGAAAAAGGATGGATTATCACGACGATATTCACATAATTGTGTATTAAAATTACGTATAGATAATGCAACATGATGCATCCAATTGGTTTCATTAATAACAGGTACTGTAGTAGCCATCGCAGAAGCAGATAATTTAGTGGTTGTATTATTAGAAATCGTTGTATTGATACGTCGACTATTACTTGTTAAATTATTTCGTCCACTCACAGCAAATGGAGACCATGATTTTTCATTGCCTTCTTTGCCTACTTCTTCTTCACTGTGATCATCTGCGAATTCAGCATCATCTATTTCTCCAGTATAATAATAATCATCTCTTCCACGTCGACCTTTTTTTAATACACGATGACCAAATTGTTTAAAAACAGAACGCGCTGTAACCACCGATACTTCCCGTGTTCTAAAAGTAGATCGAAGTAAATTATGTTGAACTAAATAACCTTTTTCTGCATCCGTAACATGTACTTTGACTAATTTTGGATTCTTTTTTAAAAAAACAAAACTATCACGAAAACCAAGTAAAGCAGCAGGATCTTTAGAAAACATGAATAACATATGACCACGATTAGGTAAATTAAAAGTAGGTACTTTATACTGTCGAGCTTAAAAAAAAAAAAAAAGAAGAGAATTCATTATTTTATGTTCTTTTCAAAAAGTACTTTTCTTATGCTCTTTCAAGTCTTTTTTTTTTTTTTTACCTCCTAATAAATTGCCTCCTCTATCCACTTTAGTTTCTCCAATTTCATCATAATCACTTTCAGTATCTAAAGAGGGAGAAGCACTACTTGCAGTAGGTGTACCAGGTTGACGTTTGGATCGTTCTTCTTTTAATGGTACGGATGATACTTTAGGTCTTCCACGTTTTTTACCACGAAGGACTGAATCAGTATCACTTAAATTATCGACTTCTTCATCTCCAAACGATTGATCACTTTCTTCACCTGTATATTCGAAATCATCTACTTCTTCAAGTTTACCCGTTGAATCTCTCGTTTTCTTTTTTGGTGGACGTCCTTTTCTTTTTACTGTAAATATAAATAAAAATAAATAAATGGTGAGTTTTACTTGGCATTGTTTAATTTTAATTCATTATACATCCACGCAAGACACACGTTTTTTTTTTCTTTAAAAGAAAGGTAATAATAATGAAAGTATATCCATCCATAATAATAATAATAATAATAATAATAATAAAAAACAAGGAATATATAATTTAAAAAAATGTTACCTTTTGGCATTCTTTTTTTTTTTAGTAATGTAATAGTTTTTTTTTTTTTTTTTTTTTCAAAAAGCTGAAGTAGAAAAAAAAAGTTCTGATTTTATATGTATAAAAAAAAAGGGCGTTTTTTTTTTTTAAGGCTTCCTCCCCCCCTTTCCGCTCATTGAAATTTTTTAATTAACATATTTTTCCTCATTTTGTTGTCAATTCACATCCCTTTTTCATAAAATAGATAGTTGAAGTTTCCTAAGAAATCATAAATGATGTAGTAAAGTCTCTCTCTCTCTCTCTAATCTCAAATGTGTTTCTATTATTAGGTAATACTCTACAATATACATATTAAATAGACAACAAAAGTGCATCATCCCCGACTCTAACCACCACCACCCCCACCTTACATATATATTCCAATAATTACATTTTCATTGAATGGAATGATTTATTTATGGAAAATGGTTTTGGTAAAAAAAAAAAAAAAGAAATGAACAAGTTTGTTTAATGAAAATAGAGTGTGTTGGAATGCGTGATAAAAAAAAGAAAAGAGGGAGTGTGTGTGTGTGTGGTATAGAGGGAAAAAAAAAAGTACGTATGAATGGTATAAATTAAATTTTTATAAATGAGCTTTGGTAGTAGGAACATACCATGCCATTTCATATTCTTTTTGAGTGAATCCACATTTTTCATAAAATGGAATGTTTTTAGCTGAACAATCCAAAATAACTAAAAGAATAAAAAAAAAAAAAGTTAATAAAGTTTTGTTATTCTACTTGCTTTTTTTTTTTTTTTCAAAAAAAGTGAATAATAAAATACCTTTGTAACAACCCTTCTTTGCACCAATATATTTAAGTGCTTCAATAATACGAAGACCTAATTTTTTACCTTGTTGATTTGCATCAACAGCAATATCTTCAATATGTCCTACTAAACCATTATTATGTACAAATTTACGTTCAACAAAGATAGTGCCTGCAGCAACAATACGATTTTCATGTTCATTACAAATGGCAATAGTAAAATCTAATATAAATAATAATTCATAAGTATAATTATTATCAAGAAGCTATTATTTTCTTTTTAAAACTTACATTCATGGTTGTGTTGCTTTAAATAATTGAAACGTTCTATATTATTATAATAATAAGTTAATATTATTTCATTACATGAAAACAATGAAAATAAAAATAATAATATCTTTATCTTTACCAAGCCATTGTTCTTTTGTTTGTGTACCAACTTCTGTTAATACTTCAAGCACTTTAAGAAATCCACGTTCATAATCATTTTCACGTAAAGGTCGGACTGTATAACCTTCAGGAAGTGCAGCTTGAACTTGAGAAGAGATGAAAGATTCTTCAAACAATGTAATTTCAGTAGACATTTTTATAAAAAAAAAGTATTTTGAGAGAAAAGAAAAAAAAAGGAGGTGAAATAAAAGTCTATCCCCCTTTTTATATAATAAATGACAAGTGATTTAGTTTAATTAACCATGATTTGACACCTTCCGCGGGGAAAAGGATGGATTTTACCAACCCGCGGAATAAAGAAAAAGAACAAGAACTCAGCCTGCATCATCTTTATCATTGAATCGTGAATGGGAACGTGGAGAAAAACAAAAATAGTAACAAAATTATTATAATTGATCTTGTACAACTTGACTGATTTGGAAATATGATAACAAAAAAAAAAAAATTGACAGATGTTTATATATATACTGCATTATGTAACATTTTAAAAAAAAGAATAATGATGGGATAACAACTCTTTTTATTAAGCAAGTGAATTAACCCCCCCACCCAAAAGATAGTTTGTCATATATATATATATATATTAAATCAAAATAAGATGATTTATATAGGAAAGATTGTTATTATTTAGTAATCGAATTTTTAGTATCATTGTTCTCTAATTATCCCCCTCATTTAAAGCATTAATTTTTATTTTTAGTAACTGCGGTGAAAAAAAAAAAAAAAAAAAGACCACGATGAGTCTACTTTAATAACGAGCTAATAATAAGGATATTATTTACAATAAAAGAAAGAACCTTTTTGATGTGTAAATCATAAGTAGTTAGATTTGAGTATTTGTTGAAATGGGGACCCCAGACTTGAATAAATGGTTGGAATTAGACCATTCCAAAACAGGTAAAAGGAGTTATTAGAATTGTGATGTATTATATGATATGATATATTATGTATAATAACTGAACACCTTTTCTGTAAGGGTAAAAAAAAAAATTAAACTATTAGTGGCAAGAACACTATCTCGGTCCAAAAACAAATCATTATGAAATAGTTAAGCTAATCTAAACAATCTTTTGTATATTGTGTTACAACTTTCATGATATATTTACTTTTTAAATATAAGAATCAAATTCTTTAAGGGATTAATGTAGTCTGATAAAACTTTTTTAATAAGAGAAAACACTTGTAGGATTTTTTCTTCAAAGAACATTCAAAAAAAAAAAAGAAGTTGTTTCATCCTAATCATTGAGCATCACATCATCTTCTGATTTATTAATATCAATAAAAAAGATTATTCATTTTTATTATATTCATCTTCTTCGATTGTTTTTTTGGACTTATTACAAAACAGGATCAAAGAAACAAAAAAAAAATGTGTTGGTTTCCATAATAATAACAACACATTATGATCCTACAATACTATTTCAATCTCTATTTCAAATAGAATTTACGTACATTTTTTTTTATTGATCTATAAAATATATAAGAAAGAAAAGTATGAAAACCATTGATTATTACAATCATATTATGTGTAGGAATTTTAGAAAATAACCTAATAGGTATACGTACGTGCCTTTTTATTTGTCGTTTCATTCTTCAGACTACATACTACCCTGTCATCAATTGGAAACTATGGATACCGGATTGTAGTTAATCAATTTTCTTAATACCTCGTACGTACATATTATCAGCCTATTTATAACTATCTTTCAGTCTACAGTAAATCGAATGCTATTTTAATTATGTTACGTAATGAATAAACATAAAAGACAATGATATAAATGTGTACTTAACCCACTGAATCATGATTCACTACATTCGTTCTCAAAGCAGTTCAGTTCCAACTACTTAAAAAAAAAAACAAATGACAAGAAAGAGGTGTTCAGTTTCAGCACCAATACCCCGTTTTTTTTTCCCCGAGACAAACATGTAGTCCTAAAGTTTCTAACCGTCTACTTGTTTTGAGAATATTTAGAATGTGAACCGCCCCCCCCCAAACATTTTTGAGCGACGTATCGTCGAGAAAAAAAAAGTATTCATGATCTCAATTTATATTTTATGATTGTTTTTTTTTTTTTTTGTTTGTAGAAATGATTTATGCTGTAAGAATTTTAAATGGATGACTGTACTATACATATAATAAGTATTTAATTATATAAATGGTTTAAAAACAGAATCATCTTTGTTTTTAAACAGCATACTATTGATAAAGTGTGGGGAGGGGGAAACACTGAATAAGGTACGTAAATCTGACTAAAAGCTCTCCAAAAGATGGTACTTTAAATCATACGTAAGACGCTTTTTTTTTTTTTTTGTAGATATGTGAAATGATTTTTATTAAAAAAATAAATTGTTTTTATTATTCAAATCAGACTTAATTCAATTTTATGCCATACGTAAAGTAGTCAAGAAAAGAGATTAAAAAATAAGCATCCAGTCACTCATTCGCTCGGAGATGCATATATTCGCCATAGAACACATTGGTGGTATTCATGACTCGGTTCCATGGATGAGAACCTGGGAAGATGATAGTTTGCAACGCCATACAATACATTTTGATCATCATGACTTGGCTTTGTAACTCATTAAAACCTATGCGCTTATATCATCACTTAGGACAACGCCATTACAATACTCTCTGATCGTAAATCCAAAACCTAAGCATGTAATCTTGTTTACCCAGAAAAAAGATCAGTGATCTGCGACACCAAAAAGGTGTCGATTCGCCATAGAACTCTCCTTTGGTTCTTTTATGACTCGGTTTTCTTGCTTTGAGGAAACTTAATAGTAAGATATTATCTATACTAATCCTAAATCCTTCCTTCTTCGGATCTCCCCTCGAACCTTCTTTAGTACGATTACGATCATGTCCCCTTACGATATCTATAATATTTAACCCAAAAATAATATAATTAATTAAATAAATTTTTTCGTTCTTGAGGAAACACATTGCATGTCTTTTGAAATGATTGATTTATGATAAACCAAAATCATTATGGAATATTGAATACAAATAAAATGTATTTACCCTGTTGCCACAAAAATATACTGTTTTGTAAAGTAATACGTAAAGAATCAGATTTCTTTTTGAACAAGGCATATCGATCATAGTGACTCTGTGGAGGAAACATTTCCTATAAGTAGCAAAAAGTCAGTACAGTGATAAAGCTATACATCTTCTTCGTTAATTGATATTAACACCCATTCATCTTGTTCATCTCATGATTATCAAGTCATTACCTTGTTAACACAATTATACAGCAACAATAAGAATATTCTGCACTTTACTTCAATCGGAACCAGAATAGTACAAGTCTTTCTTGCTTTGCTCAACTGACACAACTTTAATAAAAAAAAACAGTAAGAACCATTGTCCTGGTTTTCTGCTTTTCTTTCTTTCTCTATCATTATCAATGATTACCATACTTTTTTTTACGCACTTACTTTATTATGATCGCTTTGTCGTAGCCTAAAAACAATGTCACTATCATTTCCCTTTTTGAATCTTGTCACACTACACATTATAATTATGAGAGTCAACTTCCTGTTGCCATTCTAGTAATCATCATAGTAATATACTTTATTTAAATGACTCACATTTTATACTTTTTCTTGTAATTACATGTCATCCACATTATATACGTTATTATCATTATTAGAGAACATATAAATAGTCCTTGCTCATCAAATAATAAAGCGGTATCTTTTGAATTATATTTTTATCCTTTATTATCATTGTTATATTCTATTACTATTGGCTAAGGTATTGATCCGCCCAATTTATTACGACAGCTTTCTCACTGTCATTATCATATCAGTCATCTTGTGTATAAATGTGAGAAGTTTTTTTTTTTTTTTTAAAAAAAAACGCGGTATCAAAGTTAAGTGAACTCATGAATTTATCTTTCACTTCCTTTTGATTAAAACCACTCGGTATCAATCAAAGCCTTAAATGAAAGTACAATTAAAGGTGCAACTGGATTTTTCTGCAATATCGGCACCAGTGTAGGCCCCAATAAATAGTAACATGTCCATTATAGAGACCCATCTTGATAGCCTTGAAAAAAAAAACATCATTCATCATTCATCAAATATTTTTGTTTTACCATGTGCTTTATCACACTAAAGGTGTGAAGCTAGTAAAACTTGAAAGTCTACTAATAATTACGACCTACGGTTAGGTTTAGGCACATAATGCCAAGTGAATGGAGGTGAACCAAACAGCTTGGATAAAAAAAAAAAATGTATACACAAAATGACCAACATGAGGGACGACCATTGCATTAACTAAACAATAAAACAAGAGTTCCTTAGAAACACTTTGCTCCATTGAATGCCATGCATTTGCCTCTAAAAAAAGAAAAAAGAACAAGAGAATTATTAGTTTTTCTTTCCTTTTTTTTTTTAAAAAAAAAAAAACCAAGTAGTATAGTTAAAAAAAATAACTATAGTAGAAAAAAAAAAGAATGTAAGGTAAAATGGTGTCATGACTTTTAAGGTACATGACAATAAAAGAGGCGTCAAGAAAATAATAGTTGTACTTACCGTAGTTTATTGACACGGATAAATTATAGTTTAGAATTACTATTTAAATAAAATAAATAAATTGACGTTTCTGGTTTTTGGAAATGGAAAGCATTTTCCATAATGGCAAGATGCGATTGAGTGTTATTAAGTAAAGGATTTTTTGACTCCATTATATATAAAACTACATAAGGTTCATGCAATCTCAAAAGTACTTAGTCAAGATAAAAGGTCATTTGTTTTAACAATATAACATATTGTAACCATAGAAATATAGAGCGTGTTATCAAGAAATCTATATAGTATCATTGTCGTCAATGGGAAAAAAGAACCGTTAGAATGAAGAAATTTTGATATGAATTCAAAGGTGGACTAAAAGAGAATCATCTATCACTTAATAATATCTATGTTTATGAAGAACGTGTTTACTTCTTATACCTGTATGGTAACTTGAAGCCTATATTTCCCAAAAAAAAAAATCTGCTTTTTTGTCGATACCATATTTTTTTCTCAAGTTAAGTACGTACTGGCGTGGCAATCATACACTATTTGTTGTATGTAATAATTTGACACATTTTATTATGTTTTTTAAAGAGCTCTTTAACTTAATACAGTAAATTTGCTAGTTAAACTCTGTAGGTGAATATCAATATCGGTATTTCGCGAAATACCAGTTAAACTTTTGAGGTAAAGTTTGTAGCTATCAAAGATAATATAAGACCTCCTATAATTAGATTAAACTGTAAAAGTTAAAAAAAAAATATGATAACACACACCTGAATTGAAGGATACAATGACAAAGTCGCTAAAAAAAAAAACTCGGACACCACTTATAAGAACCCGCCCCTTTCTCAATTCATATTTATTAAGCAAATGTTCAAAATACTTAATGGAATCGCAACTTATTGTAACCTGCATCAAGGTTTTTGGGCGAGTTGCGTTAATCGGGAGTAAAACTATACTACTATAATTTAATAATTGTGTATAGTATTCTTGTAAATCATTATCTAAATAGGGAAATACCAAAATGCCAGCAAAAAAGCATAATTGATGAGATGGTGTATTTGAATATTTATATTATCAGCTTTTCACCCGTTGTGAGGTTCTGCAAAAAAAAAAAAAAAAAAATCAGGTGTTCCAAACTCGGAGGTTTGACTGTATTACGTATTATGGCTGATAGTAAAAAGTATAGGTTTTTATTTATCTATATTCTTTAACTAACTATATTCAATTTTTTTTTTTTGGCCTCCATAAATGTTAAGTTCAACAAATCCCCAATATGGCACCATGATCATACAAAAGTGGGGGGGGGGAATCCTTGGCGGGTTTGTAAATTGAAAAAGTATTTTTATGCATAAAAACAACACTACAGTTAAAGAAGCCAATCCATCCTTTTATTTAGCCAACGCAATACAAAAAAAAAAATTAACCTATCACTAAAAATGTTTCCAGAGATTGACTGTAATATTACAACAACTATAATATGTGAAAACCATTTCTAGGGAAGTAAAAATAACTGTTTTAGAGAGAGAATCTCATTTTATGCAATTGCTGTGAAACAAATTTCGCTGAGTTGGTAAGATATTAAAAAATGCGCAGCGAGTTTTTCTTTCTCTTCTTTGACACCTTCCTCTAGGCTTTAGGTAACCAAAGGAATTTGACGGAACTCAGGACTTCATCATTGCCACTCGGGGTGCTGTTGCTGTTTTATTTTTTTTTTCTTGTTTGTGCATGTTAAACTGGCTATTGTCCTTGGAAGTGATGTACCCCAGGTACGTGGATGAAGTTCCTGAATGCGGAGGGGATAAGGTTTTTTTTTTCTTAACTTTATCAAAGCGCTTCAGAATTCAACATTCCTGGACACAAATGGAGTTAAGCTGGTCAGAACAAAGGGATGACATTTCTGATAACATGACTCTTGCCGGAGCTTGGGATAGGCCACCCCTTGGACTTTCGGATGGGCGCGATGCTGGATGGGCCTTTCGAAATTGGGCAACTACACAAACTACAAAAGACAACACTTTTTCAGGGGCATTATGTAATTAATTCTGCAGCTTAACTGGGGTAAACCACTGCATTGTAAGATCTAGCCTCTTGGATCTTCGACTTGCGTCCCTCCAATGTAACCCTAACTGCTACCATGGTTACTAGGTAGAAGTGGTTTCTTGTCTTTTGTTTCATAACCTTTACCTCACGTTTGAGAGGTTTTTTTTTGTCAAGTGGGATCAACGTGACCTTTAGTTTTATTAGCAAAAAAAGAAAGGTTTTCTTTTAAAAAAAAGTTTTTAATAGAGAGAGAAAAAGTGTGTGGGTGGAATGAATGTCGAATAAAAAATAATAATAGTTTACTAATCAATATTTTATTTTTATTTTTATTGTTTGAAATCTTTATGGAAACGGTTTAGAGCTGTTTGGCGATCATCATGATACGACGCGAGGCAAGTATCGCGTTCTGAACTTTACTGCGCATACCTATTTTGAGTTTTTTCAATGGTATAAAAGTACTGCCTTTCTCTTGCACAAAGAAGCCCTAGCGCATGTATTGATCCAGAACGTTGGAAACACCTTCATTGAGGTGTTGGGGTTGTGGAGAAACCAAATATATAATTTTTGGAAATAGCTAGCCTTCCACCTTCTTGTGATTATTCTCGCTAATCGAGTTATATTATTATTTCTTGAGAAATAAAAGGAGGCTTATTATTTTTTATAATAAATAAAATGTTATTGTGATTTAATTTTTTATCAATGAAATTGGGTAATATATATTTGTGAATTTTGTTGTCAGTGGGAGTGGTAGTACTGAATCTATTTTTCTACACTTGGTACATCTTTTGAAGCATATTACGTATCAATGTGTGCGAATGAGAGGGAGGGAGTGAATAGATATCTATTGTGTCATCTAGTAACTTTAGTACTGGATCCTCTTTTTTTTTATCTGATAAATTGACAATGCGTAGGAATTTCTAACCTTTTTCACCTTCATCATCGATAATTATATACTCTCGTATTATTTCAGCTATTTATAAGGTAGGTATCTTACATAGTTGTATGCATATACGAAAATAACATATAACTATCAAGTTGGGTAGCTTGACAAGTATTGTACGACTACACATACCTGATCCAGCTATACAATTAACATAATCCATACTTACATATCGTACGTACTGTTATGAACTTGAACCAATTTATGGAAATTCAAGTAGTTAGTAAAGTAGGGAAGAGTTGTATGTTACCAAGATTATGATCGAAGAGAAATTCATCTTTAAAGTTCATCTTCTTATTCACAATTAAGAACTTATCTTTGTATAAAAATATCATTAATTACTCATTGGTTTATAACCGGTTTTGTTATATATTAACGTCCACTCCTTCATTCTCTCTTTCTCAATAATTATGAAAACTGGAGATCCACATGAAGCAAAATAAAATAAAAATCGAGTTGATTTAAATTTTTATAACAGATGATAGAAAGTCCTGTGATCTCTGTATACGCAATATACTATTAAGCTTTTGTAAATGATACAGTACTAACTTTATCATTGGTTATGAAATAACTATTGTCTTGTAATTTATTTATGTAAACACATTGAAATCCAACTATAAGACGAGACCCTAACTATCCGAATAGACATTAGCAAATTATATACAAATTATTGACTTGTGTACAGTTTTTTTTTTCAAAATTCCTGTTGAACAAATTCATAAAAAGGGTATATAGAATCATTACCCCTTATATTTCATCACTTGAAGTTACGTAAGTAACAATGGTATCATATGATGTTACTTTATTTAAATGTTCAACAAAAAAAAAAAAAAAAATGAAAATATGATTTTTTAGTTGCGCAAGAGTTACACACAGTCAGATATCATTTTTTAAACAAATATATAATGAAAGATAATATATTTGTAAAGAGATGTTGTTATTATTAACATAAATGTGTGTGTGCGTGTGTGTATTTTTTTTTTTTTTTTGAGTTTACTCGACCATGTTAATTAGTAAATTTTTAGTTGGAGGCTGGCCAACTCCTTGCCGCCGTGGTTCACATTTACAGTGGAGAAATAAAAAAAAATACATATATTCGGATTAGTGTAAAAGTAATAAGCTTTTCTCTTTACGTATTTCTTTTTTTTCTTCTTCTTTTTTTTTATATTTACGTATTCTCGGCGCGTTCTCCCATCTTCTATCTCGCGATTATATTAATAAAAGAACTATACGAGTATGCTTTCATAATAATAAAAACTAGTCATTTTCAATCCGAGATTTGTAGTCAATAAAAATATATACCATACCAACAACACAATCTTTTCTTTTTGCTAGTTTCTATTTTAAAACTAATTCTGCTTTTTTTTTTATTTTATTTTATTTTCCCTCGGTATACTAGCATCCGCTCGAATAGTAAACCGACTATAATAACAAAGAAAAAAAAGAAAGAGGAATCTAAACAATAATGGCAGAATATCCTGAACCACACGACCGTGGCTTAAATGAAGGTGTACCTGAACCCAATGGATTCATCAGTTCTAATCATAGTAGTCCCCTTAATTCTCATGCTCAGATCAGGCCACACGATCCTGGAAACGTAAGTATAGATACAGCGTGCCAAGGAACTATTTTTTTTTTACGTCACATGTATTCGTCTAGTCTTACATAAATATCTTTTTTTTGTAGTATTTTTCTAATAATAATGGATATGAAATGCCTATGCCAGTGAATCATCAACATACTCGTACTCATTCTGGAGGAAGTATGGGTGCTTATCCACCATCACCCATGGGTATGCCTCCTCATATTCAACAACAACCAGAACAGTGGAGATTTTCACAAGGTACTCGTCAACCTCAACATTTGAATATGCCGATGCCTCAAGCGTTTCCATCACCACAGGTACCACCACCATATCCACCACGACACTCGATGGCTCCGTATCCACCTATGAGTGGTTCACAAGGATACCCACCACCTTATCCTCCACTCCGTTCTGAACCATCTGGGCTATATAATCCCCCGCCCCATCCAGAAAATAATGTTGCTCCCTATCCTCCGACACAGCCTCCCGAACCAACTTCGCCATACCCACCCGTGCACTCGGAACCGCATTCGCCATACCCACCATTGCACCAGGATCCGCCGTCACCTTACCCACCACCAATGCATCAACAGGAACCAACATCACCCTACCCACCAAGACATCAGGAACCAGCATCCCCTTATCCACCAAGACACCAAGAGCCACCATCACCTTATCCACCTGTTCAACAACAACAACACCAACCACCTTATCCTCCACCGCATCAACAGCCTTACCCACCAACCAATGCTTATCCTTTTCCTCGTGTACCGTTACAACAAGTACCCCCACAAAGAACTGGATTTCAAATGCCTGCCCCTGGACGATGGAATCGAACACAAACTTATGATCAAGCTGTCCCCTATCCACCATTAGAGTTTATGAAAGCCCCTTCGCAGGATTTTATTAGTAAATATCGACCATCCACGGTACAACCTTCGGCTGTCAGTGTTGCTGAAGATGATCATCGTGAAGCAATTCGAAAATCCCTTCGACGTAACGATAGTTCAAAACATATGCACTCTGATGATTCAAGTGATGAATCAGATGTTGAAGAAACACCAAAAAAGAACAAAATGTATCTTTCGGATAAACCTTTACCGCCTGCACCATCCGAAGAAGAAGAAGAAACGACACTCGATAATACTAATGATACTGGAATAATAGTAGAAACTGTTCCAGCAGAAGGATCAACTGATCCAGCCCTTTTGTCAGTTTTATCTAAAGCATTTGCAACAAAAATGAAAGAAGTTGTAACACTTAGAGAACTTAGTTGTTCAACAGAATATCCAGATGCTTTTACAGGTGCAGAAGCAGTGGTATGTTCCCACCTTTCTTTTTTTTTTTTTTTTTTTTACATGTATATAGTATATTTTGAGCGTTTGTGTTAAAAAATAATTTTTAATTATTGGGATCTTTTTTTTTATAGGATACTGTATATGATCTTTTATGTGGACTTTATCCTCGTGAACACTGTGTCAAAGTACTGAATGCAATGATACAATGTAAACCTCAAGGTTTATTGGAACCAGTCACTGAAACATCTCAAAAATCATCTCATCGACAAATTGTGTATGATTCATTGGATGAAACTTATCGCTTGAGAAGAGTTATACCAGTGGGTGTCTTTACTGGTATTGCAAAATGTTATGTACATGGTTGTGAACCTGGTTCCCAAGGTTGTTATGCTCCTCGTTGTCCCAACAAACCTCATGTTTATGAAAAAGATGTAGAGGTAAAAAAAAAAATACATAACAAATTTCATTATATAGATAGAGATCAAATCTTATTCATATATATATATATATTTATTCATTTAAAACTTTTTTTTGTAGCCACAAGAACCTTTGGGACGAAGTACATCGATGCGATCTTCAATTATTTATACTGAAGGTGTATGTATTTTTTTTTTCTTTTTGATTTTTTATTTAGCAAAAATTTTAAAGAGGGTGAGTGATGAAGCTGACAATTTTTTTTTCTTATAGATGCGTTCGACGGAAAATTGGGGTCAACGAATGGATCCAGAGTTTTACGAAACGATTGAACCACGTGAACGTGATCGTCAAGAAGCTATGAATGAAGTGACTTATGGTGAAGAACAATATTTGAAAGATTTGGAAATTATGCATGAGGTAAAAATAATGGAAAACGGATTTATAATGTTCTTTTAGAGAAGATAAAGAGAGATTAAAAAACTAATATCCTTATTATTTAAATAGTATATCGTGGTTCCACTAGGTGAATCAGGTGCAATTGAACCCAACATGTGGCCACTTTTTGCAAAAGATGTTTTTAACAATTATCAAGAGCTTGAAAAGATCAGTTCAGATTTGTTCGAGGAATTATTTGCGCGCCAAGAAGAATATGAGCAAGATTGTGTACCGGGTATTGCTGATATCTTATTGAAACATTTCGGAAGGTTTAGAGATCCATTTGCACGTTATGTACCCAATGTTCATCTTGCAGAATATATTGTTGCACTTACTCGACGTTCCAACAAACAATTCGGTCAATACTTACAAATGCTTCAAAGCAATCCACATCTCAACAAACAAACATTCCGTCACTTTTTGCTTCGACCTGTCATGCGTTTGCAGCGTTATCCTTTATTACTTGGAGCCATCATTAAAAAGACGGACAAAGAGAGTGACGAATACGAGACTTTAATGAAATGTAAAGAAATGGTAGCAGAAGTGGCCAGTCTATGTGATTATCTCTCTCAAGGTATCAAGAATCGTGTGGAAATTTTGACTTTGAATAGTGCATTGACATGTCGACAAGGTGAATTTTATGATCTTAAACTCACGGATCCTCAACGAAAGATATATTTCCGTGGCGATCTTAAACGTGATAATTCAACTCTTGAAGTGACCGAAAAATATATCCATGTCGTCGTACTCGATCATCTTGTCTTATTAACCAAGGCTCGGGAGACGAGTGAAAGTACAGAATATAAGATCTGGCGACGACCTATTCCCATCCAAATGTTGTTTATTCATGGTATTACCAATGAATTTAGTTTACCTTCTCTACTTTCATCACGTACAAGTGCAATGCACAGTACTTATACATCAATTCGCACTCAAACGACGACTCGAGGTCAAGTTCCTTCACTTTCATTAACATTAGTTCATCCAGGTCGACATGGTGGAACTTATTATCTTTTATGTAATAATCCTGAACAAAAGTCCCAATGGTTGAATGCAGTAAAGAGTGCAAAAGAAAATATAAAAGGTCAAGTAGATGCTTTTGATCTTTATAGTATTGATCATTCTTATTTCCAACGCGAATACGATGTGCTGACAACTCAAGATGGTCCAGGAAGAGTAACTTGTACTGCACCATTTGGTAATTATATATACAAATATAAAATTGAGAGCATAGTGGTATAATTATTATTATTTTATTTTTATCTAATTAAGAGTTCTCTATGGTCATTAATTTTTTTAGTTGCTGTTGATGGTACTCAAAAATTGGCAATCGGTACAGCAACTGGTGTTTACTTTAAAACAGTTGGTGGAGGTCGTCCTCGACCCATTATATCACTGAAAAATATTATGCAACTTGGTGTCATGCAAAAGTACCAAATTTTACTTGTTTTAGCTGGTAAGGGAAAGAACTAATAATTATTTTCTAATCTGTTCGTGTAAAAAGTTTTGCGTTGGGGTTTTCTAACTAAAATTACATGTAAATTAATTTTATATAATTTATAGATAAAGAGCTCTATGCATATCCTTTGAATACATTGGATAATCCCAAGAATATCAAATCACCTGAATCTTTAGCTCAAATAATTAATGATCCAGTTCACTTTTTCCAAGTGGGTGTTTGTAATGGGGAAGATATGTTAATCTATGCTCGACAAAAAACAGTATCCACCATGTTCACAGCTTGTAAACCTACTCGTAAAGCAGATCAATCTAATAATAGCAGTAGTGGTCGTCATCGATCAGCGAGAGGTCTGTTTAGCAGCCATGGAAGTAAAAGTGGATGGTTCTCAACATATAAGGTAAGTTTTATTATTACTATTCTACCTTACTATATTGAAGTGTTATAGTTATTAATGAATATATATTGCCCAAAAAAACGAAAATAGGAATTTTCTGTTGGTGCACGAGCAACCAATCTTCACTTTTTAAAATCCAAGTTTGCTGTTGTCTGTGAACGAGCATTTGAAATTATTGATCCCGAAGATTTGGTTGATGGTCACACAATCCCTGACGAGCATGATCCTCAATTTGATTTCTTGGAACAAAGACGGGATGGACTGAGACCTTTGGCCATGTATCGAGTACAAGGGAAATTCCTTATGGTTTACAACAAATTTGCATTCTATGTTAATAATCGTAATCAACAATTAGTTCCACGAGATGAATCATCAGCGTTATTATGTGAATGGGAATCTCATCCAGATGATGTAGTATTCCAATATCCCTATGTATTAGCGTTTGATCCACGGTTTATTGAAATTCGACATGTTGAAACTGTAAGTTACATAAATTGTATCTATAAAAAATAATAATAATTTTGAACAACAATATATATTGATTCAATGTCATTTTTTTTATATTAATATATAGGGTGATCTTGTTCAAATGATACCTGGAAATGATTGTCGTCTTACATATTACAATGGCAATGGAAATACAGGAGAACCACTTGTGATTGAAGGATGTATTGTTCGTGAAAAATCTCAATATCAAAATATTTTTAGATTACAATTGAACCAGGATGTACAAACTAAAACAGCTTAATTCTTTTTCCATTTGCTTTATTATTATTATTATTATTATTATTATTATTATTATAATTATAATTATACATACCATACTTTTTTTTTCTTCATTTGTAATTTCTTTTTTATGTATATTATTTACATAACTTATTAAAAACAAAAAAAAATAACATTATTCCTCCATTTTGCTACCTTATTTTTACAATCGAATTTTATTTAAAAAGGTGGTTATTGAATAATTCGTGCACGTACCCCATATTGTTTCTTTTTTTTAAGTTGTTATGTTATATATTCTTTATGCATAATAAAGCATTGATCGTCCTTTTGCATTTTTCATTTCACTGCTCCCCTAAAAAAAAATCTCAAAAATAATACATTTAGGACTTATCCATCTTGATAAATCAGTATAAGCTTTTAAATGTTTTGAAATATCAATCACTTGTGTTTTTTTTTTACGAATGATGATGATGCAGGAACACCCAACATGGATCAAATCATTAATGACTGATTGGAAGAAAAAAGTAATTAACTGACGTATGAGCAATATCAATTTTTATTTCAAAGACTGATACCTAATGTATTACCACAATATAATGTTTTTACTAGTTATTCAATACAATTCATCTCTTACATATCTTTATTAGTCTAGTAGTAACCGAAGAAACAAAAAATCTTATATAATCCTCCTTGCTAAGACCAAGTTATATTCACTGGGATGTCCGAAGTATCATTTTTCATCAATCCACAATACGTAGCATATGATTAATGTTAACATATATTAAATGTAAAGTTTGTAGGCATCAAAAAGAAAAAAATACCATTTTCTAATGATTTAGTTAACGATACAATCCTGTGATACAGAGTATTTTAAAACCTAAAACTGTTTTAATATAACAACTTAAAGATGGGTTTGAATTGTTGACTCTTGAATTGTAACCATTATCAAAAAAAAAAAAAGGACGGATAATAGTGTCTCTATTGTAATAGCCGATGGAATATGTCCCTTACTCTTCTCCAGGGTCAGCAACATCACACTACTGATTAAGATAATTACTCACCAATAATTTCTTAGTAATAATAATGATAACATTCTTTTCAATTAACTTTTGATCAAGTTCAAAATCTTTAATAAATTTACTAATAAAGTACAATATATATATAATGAATTGAAGATGTAATTAACTAACAAGTATTCTTATATATATATATATGAGGGAAAAAAGCGATATAACTTTCAAAGTCAAAAATATACTAAGACAAGTTAGTTGATATAAATTTCTGGTGTGTTTGATTGAATGATAAAGTTGAATTACCAATTATATATTGTCCTTAATAATTATTTGATTGAAAATTTAGACTTTAATATATCGAAAATAAACTAATTTTTATGGTTCAATGATATCATAGAAATTTGCACAGACAACGGTCCGCTCAATATGTTCTTTATTATTAGTGGTCGTGTTTCGTAATCATTAACATTAGTTGGGTAACACAATAACTTCTATTCTTATTATTACGTATTCTTATTTTTTTTTTGTCCTTTTTTTGAATAATGATAAAAAAAAATTAATGCAATTGTTCATTCAAAGTATAATATTATTTTCTAATAATAGGACAAAAAAAAAGATCAATCATATATTTTAATTATAAGACAAGAGTTTATCTTATGAAGATATATTGATGCAAAGTTTAATGGGGGTGAGCAAAGTGCAGATCATCGGGGTTATGTATTGTTTTGTGTGTATAATATGATGCTGGTGCAACATTTGCTCCCTTGCCCGGAATTTGAATAATATTTATTTCTTTTGCTTATAATAATAATTTATATAGCAACATATGATGTATATTGCTGTTAGCTAAATAAAAATATAATAAAATAAATAATACTATAGAGCAGAATATTTCTATTATATATTATTTTGTTTATTGATTAGAAAAAAAAAAGAAGTCATTTTACGACTTTTTTTGGATCGATTGCCACTTTTATAAATTGAAAATGAGGAAAACAATAAGAAAAAAAAGGTCTCATGTTACACTCATATTTTTTGACTAGTCTTAATAAAGCAAAAGTCGAAGCTTTTCAATTGTTTTTTAGTGCATGTACAACCATCCATAAAAGCCAAAAAAGTCAAGCTTTTTTACTGAAACAATTAACTTTTGAGTAAAAATCATACCATCTTCTGTATTTTTTACACAAACTAAAAAAAAAGAGAGAGAGAGAGAGAAAGAGAAAGTATTTTGAAAAGAGCAAGTACAGATAAACCTTGTTTTTTTTTTCCTTTCTCTCTTTTACCCCTCTTTATATTTTTTTTTTCTTTTTTCGACAACAGCCTTTCTTTTATTCTCTTTTCTACTCCTCTTTCTTTTTTATTCTCTTCTTCTTTTCAATCAGCACCTTTTTTTTTTCATTTTTTATTACCACCCATATAACGTTGGCATGACAACCACAGCCTACGATTGGGTTCAGGTTACCGATTCGGACTCGAACATTACCTTCTTTGCAAATCCTGTAAAGTTTTTTTTCTATTCATTAACTAGTATTTTTTTTTATATAAAACGAATACTTATTCTTTTTTTTTCTTTATCTTCTCCAATAGAATACAGGCGAATGTTTGACAGATAAACCCGAATCAGGAACAATGTTAGTTTTTTTTTTTCTCTTCTTATCTTTGGCAATTCATTTCAACTCTTTTTTTTTTTTTTTTTTTCATTGGCGTACTTTTTTTTTTATCATTTTGATTGTTTAGTTGCGATTATTGTTGCTAACTTTACTTATTTTTTTTTTCCTTCAAAGAAAACCGATCGACCCAGAAGGTGAATGGTGGGAACTTTGGGACGATAAAAATGAATTACCTTATTACTATCATACACTTTCAGGACAAACTCATTGGATTCAGCCGGCTGATAAACCAGTGATATCCCTTATTAAGATACAACAAGAGGTAAACGAAATATATATAATATCTTTTCATATAAAAACTATATACTAAAAAACATAATAATAATAATAATAATTTTACGATTAGTCTACGATTGATTTACCACTTATTAAATCACATACAACAACTTTGGAGGCTGGTCCTTCAACGAGAACAACCAAACGTAATAGTAGATCACTTGATTTACCTTCTATGCGTTCCGCACCACAACCAATGACTCATCATATTCGTTCTACATCAGACGGCGCAAATACGATTCGACAACCTAATAGTGCTACAGCAACATCATTATTAACAAGAGAAGAATCACAAGATTCATTATCAGCAGCATTACCGGGAAGTTCGATAAGTTTATTTGGATTTAGATGGTCACGAAAACAAAGCTTGGTATATTGTCATCTCCATCTTTATATATCTTTTATTTTTATTTTTGAAAGATTAATTCTATGAGAGCAAAAAAAAAAAGTTGCTTATTCTATCATTTCATTTTCACTTATCTAGTCTGATGAATTATCAAATCGACCTCGACGATTGTCCAACTTTTCAGCATTATCAGGTTTTCGAAATAAAACGTCATCTTCGTCGTTACCATGGAAAAGTTTTGTTACACGTTCTCAATCTTCGCCCCGCAACTCAGTTGCAGCTAGCATGCCCCTCAATGATCCAGGTAAAATAAATAAATAATTAAATTTATCATAGAGAATATGTAGATAGATAGAACATCTTTATCTTTTATGTAACAAGTCAATTAACATAACTCATTTTAGATTCTGCTGATGCAACAAGTCCTGTTAAAAATCATGGCATTACCGATATTCCCACCGGTCCGCTGGATCAGACCGATAAAATGTAAGTTTTGATCCTATCTCATTACATATTTTTTTTTTTTTTTGGCTTTTCAACCCACGAGTTTTTGTCCCCCTTAACCTTCTTTTATCTATTTCTTTTTTTATTCTGCTTATAAAGACCTACTTTACCTACAAGTTTACAACAAGAAATTAATCAATTTGCAATCGATGGATTTGCTAAAAAGTATTTTGCAACACATAAAAAGGGAATAATTTTTCGACGACGAGTACCAATGAATGAAATGCTTCAATGGACCAAAGATTCTATCAAACAACCGTTGATTATGTTGAATAAGGATTTATATAAAGATGCTCTGAGATGCTTTAAAACCATTCAAGCAATCATGGGTGACCGTCCACGTTCCCGACAATCAAACGAAATTGAGGAGTATCAAACCCTCCTCAATTGTGGTATTAGTAAGGGTCAAATGCGTGATGAGATCTACGTTCAAGTCTGCAAGCAATTGCATAATAACCCTACTGGGTAAGTTGTAATTTATTTATTTTTATTATCATTACTATTATTATCTCCCAGGGCTACTGATATATGTATATTTCATGGTCTTTTTTATTTCTCTGATATCAAATCATTTTTGTAACTTTAACACATATGCACCTTCTTTTTTATTTTTTAGCAAAAGCATTAAAAAAGGCTGGGAGATTTTATGTGTTATCAGCGTGACATTCCCACCTTCAAAAAATCTTGAATCTTATTTGACTGATTTTGTTGAACAAAGCCAAAGTATTTCAGCCAATGAAGTAGACGTGATGAGCCAATACGTATCAACAAGATTAAAGAAAGTTTGTGCTCGGGGTGCCAAAGGCAAAGTATTGACATCTGCTGAGATTGAGCGGGCGAAGGTAAATAATAATATTAATCATGGTACTGATAAAAAGGAGTATCCAAGATAGAAGGGAAACAACATGACAAAAAATAATAATAATCGTGTTTTCTCCCCTCTCCCCTTAATATTTCTTGGTTCTTCTTTTTGATCTTCCTTGTTTTTTTTTTCTTTTGGTACTCTCATATATATTATTTTATATGATTTGAATATAACTAACAGCTTTTTTTCTTAAAATTCTATTCCCATACTCAGGAGGCACCATTTAAACCTTCTATTTTTGGAGAGTCATTAAATATGATTGTCAATCTACCAATCCATTGTGGTGATGGTCTTAAGATACCCAAGATTGTTCCTTTTCTTGCTGACGCTGTGCTTCGGATGAAAGGACAGCAATCAGAAGGCATTTTTCGTGTTCCTGGTGACGCGGAAGAAGTTACTGATTTGGTAAGTTGTTATTTTTAATTAATTTTATATTTCAAAACGATAAAGTTAAGCTAATAGAAAAACAAAACAAAAAACAATAATAATAATAATAACATTATATAATAATAATATAGCGTATACGTATTGAAAATGGTAACTATGATGCAACTGGCATTACAGATCCAAACGTGCCTGCATCACTTTTAAAATATTGGTTACGTGATTTGGAAGAACCTTTAATTACCTCTGAGTACTATGACAGGTGCATTCGTTACTCGGAAGACCCGGACCAAGCTATTGCTATTATTAATTCACTTCCTGAAGTGAACAGACGGATTATTATGTACATGATTGCTTTTGTGCAGGTAAAATAAATTATATAAAGTAAAATAAATAGGAAAAAGAAAAATCTTATTAATATTTTTTATTTGATATCATTTTGAACAAATAGGAATTTACTCAAGAAGATGTGATCGAACATACAAGAATGAATGTACAAAATTTGGCAATGGTTTATGCTCCCAACTTTTTACGTTGTCCATCAGAATCCTTGGCAACCGTATTTGAAAATTCAAAATACGAACAGGCTTTTGTGCGTACACTCATTACGGATTTATATGCAGAAAAGACCCGGTGTGCATGTATCAATGATCCTACTAATCCAGTGATAGCTGGTCGAAAACAAAAACAATTACATTAATAATCTAATAATTTTCCAACTTTTTATTTTTTTTTTTATTTTTTTTTGCTTCATAATTCTTTTTTATTAATCCCTTCTTACTTTATGTGTATAAGCTCACACATTGTAAAAGAGCTTTTAATTTTCATTCCCTTTTTTTTCCTACTTTAATTATTATTATACTAGTCGATATATATATATATTCCTTTTGAAGCAAAAAAAAAAAAAGTAAAGTTTGTATATAACACATTTACGGTATACATATAAATTTTTAATTTTATTAGTTAGTTACCATGAAAGTGATCACCTGCTTAGATCACGGACCTTTTTAAATCCTAGTTGCATCACACAAAATGAAACTGCGTGAGATATGGTGAAAATTCTAATACGGGAACTTGCTTTTTCTTTTCTTTCCTTTTCCTTTGTTTTTTTTTTCTTTCGCTTTTTTTTTCACACTACTTTTGAAATCCTCAAAGCCCTTCTTTTCCCTTCGTTTATATACGTGTATGGATCGGGCTGAATATTGGAGAACAAGTAACGACCCACACTCGCCTACACATCGATCTCCTGAGCAGTCGCCTCGTGCGTTAGCTGATATTGGCCTTGAAGAGTGTGGTGGTGCACAACATAGATATATTCGACAAATGATGCAACGATTTCAAGATCATCATCAAGGTCAAGTAGTAGAAGTAGAGGGTCATAATCCTTCCCCTGGAGTTCGTTTTCAAGATGACCGTAGCGCAGGTATTCGACGACGAGAAGCCATGTATCATCATGATAATAATACAACGACTACCACTTCAACAACTATTAATATAACCAACAATAACAACGACAATAATAATAATAATACACGTTCTTCAGAACCTCAAACACCACTTTATACTAGTGATAATCTTTATGAGTCTACTGAATCTTCTTCTTCACTTTCTTCACCTTTGTCATCCTCTGGAAGAACTCCTCGTTATCAAGGATTTGAAGTGAATGAGTTGGAGTTTTCTTACCATGGTCAAAAAGCGAATGACAATGATGACGATGAGGAAGACGATGAAGAAAATAGTGTAGTTACGCGTAGTACAATAAATGATGAACAACAAGCTATACGAAGCGCACTTTCAAGTTTAAATAATAATAGTGTCTGGGGCAGTGTATGGGATGGTAATAAGAAAAAAAAAACCATGACAATGCTTTAGAAAAGAAAAAAAGTTTATTATCTATAAGCTTTTTTTTTTTTTTTTTTGTTTCGTCATAATCAGAAAAGCATAAACTAACAAAAACATATTCACTCTTCCCACTTTCCCCTCTTTTATTATTATTATAGATTTTCAGCCTGAATATAAGTTATTACACGATAGTTACCAAACTAAAAAGCAAGGTATGTATTACAATAAAAATAAAATCCACCCGGTGACTCTAAACAAAGACCCATGCTCTCTCTCTCTCTACTAACAACCACCTTCACTCATTTTATTATTATTATCATTATTATTATTCTCATAGAAATTTTCAGAGATATTGAAAATACCATGGAAAAGTTAAGATTACTTGAAAAAAATTATGAAAGTGCTAAAGAAGGTTTTCATAATCAACTTTCTACAAGTTATAATGAACTATGTAAAGGTTTAGTACAAAAACGTAACCGGATTGATAAAACAAAAGCCGACTTTGAAGCCGCTGCTAACGCCGGTCAAGGTAACACACACACACACACACATATATATATATATATATAACATCTCATTATAACAAAAGAAAAGTTAATATTTAACATAATAAAACTCTTTTTTAGATAAGGCTATTTTTCCTACTGAGAAAGTCAAGTTGAATGTAGGCGGTGCTATGTTTGAGGTATTTATATATATATCAGATGATCGAAAAAAAAAACGAGAAAAAAAAGTTAGAGTTCGTTTTAACGAAACTGACATAATATTATAAAAATGTATTCTTTTTTTTTTTTTACTACAATATTATATAGACATCTTTAAGTACACTTCGAAGAGAAGAATCAAGTTTATTAGCCACCATGTTTTCTGGTCGTCATCAACTCGAACCTGAAGAAGACGGATCTTATTTTATTGATCGAGATCCGTTACGGTTTCGATTAGTATTAAATTACCTCCGGGATCGCAGAGTAAGCTTCTTCAATACCTTTTATATAAGATACTGAATAATAAATATAAAATCATAAGATTATAAGCCCTGACATTATATTTATTTTTCTTCCTCTTTAGATTCCTACAGCAGTTAGTCAAGATAAAGCCATGTAAGTAATATTATAATACCCATTATATGTCTTGCTTGGATAAAAAAAAATATTTGAGTATTTACTAATTTTATTTTTATTCACATATAAATTTTATATATAGTCAACATGAGCTATTGCAAGAAGTAAGTTTTTATTATTATTATTTTGAACAAGCTGTGTTGATAGATAATAGAACATGAAAAACTTATTCTTTTTTTTAAAAAAAAAATAGGCAAAGTATTACAGAATCGATAGTCTCGTCAAACTACTCCATTAACAAACAATCCCTTATTTCATTCCTCCCCCCCTCTTCTCTCTCTCTCTCTCTCTCTATATATATATATATATATATATAGTTTGATATATAATGATACCCGATAGCAACAACAACAAAAGCCTAATTCTATAATATTAAAAAAAAACTTATTATCTTTCCTCTAACAACAGAAATTATGAATATACGTATACTTTTTTTTTAAAAAAAAAGAGCTTTAATGATAAGCCATTATGTTATACAGAGATTTGCAAACTAATATATATATACATACGATAATGAATGTGAATAATGCGTATGATTATCTTTTGAGCTACTATAGGTAACTCTTTACAAGAAATTAGAATGATTTGATTTGTGGTAAAGAAGGACATACTGAGTAACAGCTAGTTTTATACAGTAATTGTTTATACTGTACATTATACTAACAAGAGAAGAATTTAGGAGAAGGTGACTATATATTACGTATATATTAAAACAATTACAAATCATGGTATGAAAGTGAACAAAACATTGTAGTAATGAACTTTTATTTATCGATGTATGTATAGCTAACTGTAAAAAAATTATGGGTTATAATATAATTAAAGAGCATCTTAATGCATTTTGAAAAGCTCTATAAATAGTGGTTCAATTGGTTTTATTATAAAAGATACAATATGATATATATATATATGATTACGTTGAAATTTATATATTTATTAAGACGAAATTAAGTGAGCACGCGCTGATCTCAGCCTATTGCTCTCGTCAGTTCAGAAAGAAAAAACAAAGCTCGGTCCTGAAAAACCTGCTGGGCAGCAGGAAAAAGGGGTGGGAAGGATAAAAATAAAAAGGAAAAGTGCTTATAAATGAGAGAAAATTGCAGTGATGTACTAGGAAATAAATAGAAATAGAATAAAGAAGAAATCTAGTGAGGAGTGCATTCAAAGGGGTAATGAGAAAAAGTATTAGTATCAGTTTGCGTTTTTTTTTTTTTTTTTTTTTTTTTTTTTTTTTTTTTTTTTTTTTATATGTATAGATAATTTATGATGTTACTGGTGATGCGGAAAAAGGCTTGGCTGATGGTTTAATCCATTCGAGAAAGAGTTGTCCAAATTGTCGAGATGTTGATGATGATGATGTGGTGTATTGATCTGGACGACATGTACGGTGCCATTGATGTAAAAGGTAGCATACTTTAGGCCATACTATGTTGTAATAGCGTTGTCTGAGTGATGCAGTTGGTGGTGATTTTGGCAAGCGATTGAAAATATAAGAAATTGGATCTTTGATATTAGGAGAGATGGAAAGTACAGAATGGACATTAAAACATTGTATTAGATGTTGTTTGGATAAACGAGTGATGTTGTTGCAGTTCGGACATGCTTGTTGCTGATGATTGATAATCCAGCCTAGTCGATAATGTATACATAATATACGTTCCGAAGGTGACATTGGTATCCAAAGGATAGGGTCAATTCCTACATGGTTACGACAAGCATTCAATAAGATGCTGTGTTTACGTTCACATCGTTTTTCATATGCGTGTTGTCGATGATGTTTAATTGCTGTTTTAATATCCGTTGTTGTAATATCATCAGTATCAATCGTTATTGAGTTCCATATGTTATTTTTCTTTACTAGGGTGTTCCACGCATTAGTCCCCTTAGATAGAATTATATATGGTCGTAACATTGGGAGCAGAGCATCATCAGGCATGTAATGGGATCGAAAGATGAATTTGGCTTGTAATATGGTTATGCGTTCAGTCATATATTCTAGATTTCCAAGATGGTGTATAACCGCCATAGATCGATTATTGCGCGTTCCATAAATTTTACGTAGGCAAGTTTGTTGAGCTTCTTGTAGTAACTTATTATCGTCATTGGTGAGGTTTGTGATTGCTAGACCGTATTCCATTTTTGGTCGTAAAAATTGGCGATAGAGACGTGTACATAATAATTTGCCAAAGCATCGTGCCCGAACACCTATTGATGCTAATACATTCATCGCTGTTGTTGTTGCTGTTGTGTTATGTTCTACAAGTGCTTTTGTGTGGATTAGACCAGCTTGATTAAACGGAACACCTAGATATGTAAAAGTATTTGTTCTCTGTATGTCGACATCATAAAGTTTAGGTGTATAATTTGTTGGTGGTGCTGTGGTAGACATATACATGCATTTATTCGGATTCCATTGAAAACCAAGTGTAATACTGTGTTCTTCGCATGCCTTCAATAATAGAGGGATTGTTTCCCAAGTACCAATTAAAGCGACATCATCTGCATAAAGCAGACAGTTGATATGTAAGCCATTATATTTCAAACTAGGTTGTTGTTGAAAATCGTCATATTCCTCATTAAGCCATTGTATTTCCACATCACGCAGCAAGGATGGTAGAGAGTTTATATAGTGAGAATAAAGAATAGGGGATAAGACCGATCCTTGTAATACCCCATTCATAGGGCAGAACTGACGGGAGACTTGGTTTGAAAGTAAAATTTCTATATATACATTGTCAAAGAGATTTTTAAGTAATTGTAATAATGAGTATGGTATATGAGGAGCAAGTGTAGACCAAATAATGTTCCTGTCAATTGTATCATACGCCTTGGACACATCCAAAAATATCAAAACTGGAGGTGAACCATGGTGATTGGTATGCATAATTGACAGTTCGTGGAGACACCGAGCTTGACTAAGTGCATCCCTCTGATGGCGGAAGCCTGCTTGTACAATATCTAGAGGGGGGGGCCGTAGAAACCAAAAGGTCTTGTATACATTTTTCTAATATTTTACGAAATATAGAGGTTAAGCTGATCGGCCTAAAGTTTGCTGGGTCATTTGTGGGGCCTTTCTTGGGAATCGGTATTACTTGTGCTATTCTCCATAATGTAGGAGTAAGAGATGTTCTCCAACATAATTGAAAGAGAGCTGTCAAAAAGGGGGTTATTTGTTCACATATTGGTTTAATCATTTCACTTTTGATACCATCTGCTCCAGGAGCTTTGCCATTGGCAAGTTTTTTGATGATGCCTGTAATATGGTCCTCTGTAAATGGTGAATCATCATCTTCTATGGTGGGATGGTGTAACAGAGGTAAATCAATTGCTTGGGATGGATGTTGGCGTTGATGTTGAGTTGTATCTGCACAAATATTTTCTAGATGGTCAGCCATGCGGTTTGCTGCTATTGTTGGTCTATTGGGATCAGTAAAGGTTGGATGTAATGTGCGACCTTTTCTAATTCGTTTCATGGTGGCTGTTGCTTTGGAAAAATCTCCCTTATCTAATTTTTGACAAAAGATATTCCAAGTTTCTGCTCGGCGTCGATTAACTGCTAGTCGAAATTTTGCTTGTGCTTCCTGATGTTTGAACCACCATTTTACTTTCGTTGCTGGATGTAATGCTCGTCTCCATTTTTTATAATATGATTCACGGCTGTCTTTAGCCTGTTCTAATTCTGGAGTCCAAAACCATTTTAGTCTATTAATTGCTGCTCGTGTTTTACGTCCAACGGTTATATCAAGAGTGCTGTAGATAATATTATTAAGTTGTGAGGTAAGATCTTCAATGGTATTCAAAGTCGTAGTATTATCATTCTCCACATGATGATTGATTGTTTGTTGTAAGGGTTGTAAAGAAGAAGTAAAATTGGTGATATAGGTTTGGCGAATTTCTGGGTCTTTGAGTTTTTGTAGGTGCCACATTTTTTGTATGGTTGTGTTTAGTAGAGGAATGGTGTCAGTGTATGTCAGTTGAACTGCTTTGTGTTCAGAAGATAGAGATATATCATTATATATGGACATAGATGAATTGTTGAGTGGAATAGTGCCGAAAAAGAGGTCGACTATACTGGTACCTCGGGGGTTGATATTTGTTGCTTGTCCATATGCCAACGATTCATTATAAATTGTCATACCATTTGTTGCTAACCATGATAGAAGGAGTCGACCACGAGTATCAGGTACACGATCACCAACTCGGCTACCTAATCTTGCATTAAAATCACCACAGTATATAGTATGACTTGTTCCTTCCATTTCTTTTGGTAGAGAATCTAAAATTCGGATAGCGAGGTGATCATTTGTTTTGTGTGAGGGGGGTAAATATAAGCAGTGGACAAGTGTATCGCCAAGAGTGCATGAGAGAGAGTAATTGGTAAAATTAGGAGAAAGATTAGGCAAGTAATTATATATGATTACAGTAAAACCCCGCTTTTCGCACCCCCTCTTTTTGCACACCTTTTGGTCACAATCCCGCTTTGATTTTACTATGTTTTCAACCCCACTTTTTGCACACCCTCGGTTTTTGCACTACTTTCGAGCCAAATCCCACCTGTGCAAAAAACGGGGCTCAACTGTACATATATATTTGTGGCATGCAGGTATTTTGATAGGGAATCAATGGGAGTGGGAATGGGTTTAGAAATGAAGCAATAAAGAAACAGTTGATAATTATCTGACATGATAAAAGTTAAAGGGAGACCGTAATCTACTCAATATTCATTTTCTTTTCATATTTTAAACGATAAAATAGTTAACATTGAAAAGATAAAAAAGAGAGAGAGAGATGGGGATATATCTTACATACAAATGTAGTGTTTTTTTAAGTACTATATAACTTTGTTATTATATGAAGTACGTAAAATAAATGTTAGAATTCACAAGTTGACATTTGATAAAATGAACTTATTTGAATTTTGTATTAAATGTGTCACTGAAAAAAGTTGGCACAGAAAATATGTTTCTTGTTAGCGTTGGTGATGCTTGCGTTTTTTTTTTTTGGAGAGACCTTTGGATTAGAAAACACCGATTTGTCACTGTGAGGGGATGAACTTGAGGAATAATCGTTTGTTGACAGGAAAGATTGACATTCATTAGAAAACTGGTTAAGTAGCTCTCTTAGTTCAAACAATTTGGAGACAAAGGTCGGAATGGTAGATGGGAATAAAGTTGGTTTGACGGGAATATAAAATTTGGTTTCAAACTTGAAGACAAACACATCCCACATTGGTATTGATAACGAGTAAATATAAACTTGATCATAATAAACATGAATTCTGAAAAGTTTGAGTCTGCAAGCTGTTCTGAACGACGGTACATCCACTACCATACCAGCTTGGACCATCCCAGACCATGTTGGTCTTGAGTTATATAACTAAGTTCGTCTACCTATTCATCGAAACACCGCGGTCACCTGAAACATCCCGGCCACTTCCTCAGGGTCGACCTCAGACCAATTAGGTCCAGCCTAGGTCCAACTTCGGATATGATAACCTTGAACAAGCTTTTTAAATTTTTGGCTAATTTGATTATAATGATTGAAATTGTCGGTGTGATTGTTAGGGGAGCCGGAAACCTCAACAAGTCCAATAGGGACATCAGCTGTCGTATTTTTAATAATGTCATCGATATTTGAACCCGGTAAACGAGTATCATCCTCTGTTAAAGCACTGTTCTCGTAATCCTTCATAAGAAGTAATTTCTGCTCACCAGGTTTGAAAATCATGTCAGTATCATATGATTTCAATGTGAGGTCGATAAATGGAGTAATAAATCTTGCTACGAATTCTGCTTCTGTCGTCTCCTCTTTTAACCAGTCAAGTCTCTCTCCATTGTTGGTGCTCTTGACAAATAACTTCAATATCTTTACTACTATCTTTTTCCCGTTTCTGTCAACTCGCTTGTGTAATCTAATTTTCTTCTTCTCTTTTTTAGCTAATTTTTTTAAGTTGGGGGTTGCTTTTAGCAGGTGTTTTGCATATTTTTCCATGGCTTTATTTTTCGTCTACTCAATTTCCAAATAGTGTTCCATGTACGCGCAGAGTTCCTCCAGCTCATCTTTTAAGATAGATACACTCGCACAAGTGCCATTCTTCACAAGATCAATTATTCCATAATACAGTAAGCTAGATAAATCTCTTAGTATGTCGAAGAGCCCAATAAAATAAATAAGATAAAAACTCACTCTTGACAATGCACTTCATTAATGTACAGTAGCAATTTCTCTGTATTCTTTAATTTTGGGCCCGGATACCATGTATAAGGCAGATAAAATTAATTGTTCCCAATTAGGAGATGCCCCAGTAGCGAAGCGAAAGGAAGATTATCCTATTGTAAAATGACAATTATATTTTATATATAGATAGAAACTTATAACTTTTGAAAAGAATGATAATAGCACGCTATTTGTTATACGTACTGAATATGTTCGAGCATTTTTCTGTCTCTACAATCGATTTTGCTTTCTTGTTGTTCCCTTTACACTCAATGGTGCCACAAATAGTACATGATTTTAATTCTTTTTACAGATGCCTTTAAGGAAATTATTATTGCTGCTGCTATCTGTATATATTTGTAGTGCTATAATAGAATTTAGATCTGTTAACACTAAATTATGTTGCAACTACAGTTAACACTTTTGAAGACATACTTATCACTTCAAATAAACTCGATTCCATAGCGCTGGATTCAATGGCAATAGTTCAACTAATGGTAGATTCCTTATTAATGGTTCGGTTTGTCGACAATGTTCTTGGAATCATTAACATCAATAGAATTTTCATCTCCACACACGCAATCCTGAATTATCCATTAGATAATGCTTTTGTTCCATTAGATTTTCTTCCCGACATTAGGATTTCTTTCTTCTGTTTTTTCTTTCACGCCTATTATGTTCATTACAGTTATATTCCATTGTGACACTATTGATGCAGTTCATGACAACAATAACTTTTTATAATATTGACGCTAATAATGTATGAACTTTACGCTTTATGCTACCTGATTAAGTCTCAGCAAGATGCCATAGTCAAAATTGATTGGCTAAATCCAAACCTCATAGTCTTTTTTTATTGCCTCATTCACCTTGGCCGTGCCCACCTTGGCCGTGCCTATTTTATTAAAATACAGTGTTGGGTTTCCGACTGGTGGAAGCCTATGGCGGAAACCTTTTTTCATTCAATCAATATGTTTATGGAAATATGAAATGAAAAGTTTCATTAAAATAATAATAAAAAAGAGAGATAGAGTGAGAGTATATATTTATATTTAAGTTATGAAAAAATATATTCGAATGTCTATTTTACTTTTGCTGAGTGAGCCTCGTTGTTATCTCTAAAGTCTAGGTTTGTCTACATAAAAATCCTACTCCTCTGAATAGATCAGGTAACTGATATATTTAGCTCTTGTGCATTGACAGTCGATGTCGGGATTTAACCTGTGAAGCCAATATACTGAACAACGCACAATATTTATGTTGAAGCTATTATTTGCTTGCGCAGCATCTATATATCAATGCAAAACCAGTGTTTTTAAAAAAAACATTATTGTCATTTCTGCGCTATTATACTATATATTTCCATAGTTCCTGTTGTGGACCATATATTATAACGCTATCATAATAATAGTAACAGATATAATACATTAAATAGACCAAATCACTTTTATTTAATATGATGTATCATATTTATGTCTACTGATGCCAACCCTATAATGTTATACATTTCCGCCAGTTTCCGACTGTGGAAAGTCGGAAAGTCGGAAACTGCCAACACTGTATTTTATGAGAAGAAAGTTCATACATTATTTTTTTAGCGTCAATATTAAAAAAAGTTATTGTTGTCATGAACTGCATCAATAGTGTCACAATGGAATATAACTGTAATGAACATAATAGGCGTGAAAGAAAAAACAGAAGAAAGAAATCCTAATGTCGGGAAGAAAATCTAATGGAACAAAAGCATTATCTAATGGATAATTCAGGATTGCGTGTGTGGAGATGAAAATTCTATTGATGTTAATGATTCCAAGAACATTGTCGACAAACCGAACCATTAATAAGGAATCTACCATTAGTTGAACTATTGCCATTGAATCCAGCGCTATGGAATCGAGTTTATTTGAAGTGATAAGTATGTCTTCAAAAGTGTTAACTGTAGTTGCAACATAATTTAGTGTTAACAGATCTAAATTCTATTATAGCACTACAAATATATACAGATAGCAGCAGCAATAATAATTTCCTTAAAGGCATCTGTAAAAAGAATTAAAATCATGTACTATTTGTGGCACCATTGAGTGTAAAGGGAACAACAAGAAAGCAAAATCGATTGTAGAGACAGAAAAATGCTCGAACATATTCAGTACGTATAACAAATAGCGTGCTATTATCATTCTTTTCAAAAGTTATAAGTTTCTATCTATATATAAAATATAATTGTCATTTTACAATAGGATAATCTTCCTTTCGCTTCGCTACTGGGGCATCTCCTAATTGGGAACAATTAATTTTATCTGCCTTATACATGGTATCCGGGCCCAAAATTAAAGAATACAGAGAAATTGCTACTGTACATTAATGAAGTGCATTGTCAAGAGTGAGTTTTTATCTTATTTATTTTATTGGGCTCTTCGACATACTAAGAGATTTATCTAGCTTACTGTATTATGGAATAATTGATCTTGTGAAGAATGGCACTTGTGCGAGTGTATCTATCTTAAAAGATGAGCTGGAGGAACTCTGCGCGTACATGGAACACTATTTGGAAATTGAGTAGACGAAAAATAAAGCCATGGAAACACCCGCTAAAGTGGCACGGCTAAAGTGAATGAGGCAGTGAAAACCATTGTTGGCATTTTCCGACTTTCCGACTTTACGACCTGTATCGTGTTTTTTATTTTATTGCATTGAAAATTATTGTATTAATAAAAACGTTGCGCAAGCAGTTTCATGGATTATTTTGAGCAAAAGCCTTACAACTATTAAAGCTTGAGCTTCTTAAAATGCAACTTATATTGCCACAGCTGCTTGTATCGTGTGGGTCATAAAAAAATAGTGTTGCTAAAAAAAGGGGTATTTTGCAAGTGAATTCTAGTTCGCATAATAAATCGCTGTCATGGAAGTTACTGCCAATAGTAGGCTAAATCGACTACAGACTCGATCTTAAAAACAGTGTTAGGAAAATTCAATTCAATAGTTGCTATTACATTCAATGGAATTTCAACAATATTTATATTTTAGCAAAAACATTTTACATTGGACGACTTTCTCTTTGAAATGAAACTCGGGACGTGATTTTGATTGTCTGTTTGAACACCAATAATACTGTGGTCGTCTCTTTCAAGCCTTTAATGATCTTGTCAATCCTTAAGAAACACCAACATCTAAAATTACTGAAACCTATAATGATACCTATTTACACGATTTGCAAAGCTTTTGCTGATACTTTGTATCAGAATTATAAATACGTTTGAATGGAATAACATCCTTCTGCACAAAAGATTTGTGTGAGATCTTTTAATAAAGTGACCCATCCGTAAATGTAAGAATGCTTTTTGAAAAAGGTGAATAGTGGATAATGCATCGATTCATACTTCACAGGATATAACTAAAATTGATTGAATCTAGAAGTGACAGAGCTATATATATTCCTTCGTACTCTCCTGAACTTAATCCTGAAAAAATTTTTTGGTCAATCCTTGAAGGTGAAGTTAGGCGAGGTATGTTTGAGGAATCCGAGGACTTGAAAAAATTAGAATTATCGAAGCTAGCGAAAACATTAGCAGAAAAACTCTGTATAACAGTGCTCAGCACTCTGTTAACGATTTTAAGAAATGCCTTCATAAAAAATCACTTTAAATAAACTTTGAGGTAAGATCGACCTTACAAAAATGAGCATTCAATGTGAGCCGAAGTGAATTTTTGTAATTACCAAAAAGTGAAAATTGGACTTGAACATTAGGCGGACTTTGAGGGGCGGAGGGCATTATAAGTGGTACCTCTGAATGTTTTAAAAAAATACCGAGCCAAGTTCAAGAAGTCCCCGCTTCTGAAAATCACCATAACGGATGAACCTCTTCCAAAAAAAAATCTGACCCTGAAATACCATTAATTGTCTGTCTTTTTCGCCTAAACTTTTTTAAGCAAATGAAAAAGATCGTGTCACCAATCAAAAGTCATGATCGGTGTCAACACATGTCAGTAAAAGGTAACGTGCAAAAAAAAAAAGTAGAAGTATTTGAATTTCTTCTTATTCATGCAATTGTTCACTTATTATCCGCTAAATCTTCAGGGTAGTACGAGCTTTCGTCAGCGTTAAACTTTTTTTTTTCTGTAGATCCCCGTCTTATATGTATATACACATAATATCCATAACAAAATGTGACTATAATATCGTTTATTTATTAATGTATTCTAGTAAACAATACTGCATAAAGAAAAAAAACTATTGAACAACTTCAAGACTTAAGCTTGTCTTTTCGTTGTTGTTCTTATTGTTGGCCTTTTTTTTAAAAAAAAAAATGGCATCACTATGCATATGAGCATGGTTTTCAAAAGTGGGAATAACATCAACCATGATGATCACGATATCACCCGGTTGACTTCTACTATAATAGTAAAGGTACTCCGACGCAAATTACTCATAGACACAATTGTTTTCTATTAATTCCAGATAATTATTTCTTATTCTTATTATTTTCTGCATAAGTACAGAAACTTTTCTAAAAAGCAGATTATTATTATATGCCAATTTATTGTAACTTTGTTTATATTATTCTGCTTTATGAAACTAATTACCCCGTTAAGAATTCATCATAATTCAAAGTGCGGAGCTTACGGAAAATCATCAACAAATCCATTTCCCTAAATAAGGTTATTTCGCCGATTGGAAAGGACAAACAAAAAAGGAGGGAAAGAAAAAAAAGAGTTGGTTTACAGTTTTGGGGGAACAAAACAAAATCAAAAAGCAAATAGCATCATTATAAACAAAACGGATGAGACAAAAAGGATCAAAAGAAAAAGAGAACGCGGGGGAGAACACAAGAAAAAGAAGGGGGTGTTAAAGTTATGTTCAAAACACTATTGGGAGAGGATTTCGTTTTTGTTTAATTGTTCAGAAAAATATTTGTATTATATAAGAAAAATAAAAAAACGGGTCAACTGGACGGATCACCAAAGTTTCCCACGAATAAACTATATGTTTCTGACGCAAGGGTACAATTTCCATGATTTATACTTTTACCAAACTGTCATGATTATTTGTTACCTGTGTGTGTAGTCGTTATTTGTACCCACTTGACAAATATTTCTCAGTTTTCTCAGCAGATCGTAATCGATTAAATAACAGTTGTAGATTTCTTTGAGATAACATTATTCCCCAGGAATGAAGCCCAGTTAGTGCGACACATCTTTCTATTGAGCCCCTCTCTTTTTCTTTGTTCGCTTATTGAATTGCTGCATATACGTTGCTATGATAGATAGCTATGATTTATTAGAGTGTTGCCCTGGTTACAAATATCATATTCTAGGTGTATGACTGAATGCAAAAATTTATATTCAATGCAAGCGAGTGAAAAAAAAAAAGAGAAAGAATACCTAAAAAAACTAGCTTATGTCATTATAGAAATAAAAAAAATATTAATATCCTAATGATGCAGTTGTATCACATGACCGGGAATTTGGGACTACAAAACTGTAAAACTCCGCATTAATTTGATTCGTGCCAGTCTTTACTTCAGGCAACTTTACCTTTTCAATCACCTAAACAGGGAATAAGGCCCTATTTTTTTCACTTTTTTTTTTTGTTTCTGTTTTTTTTTTTTTATTATTACTTTATAATTTAGCTTCAACCATTCCTAACATTCAAAAACAAAAGCAATGCACGATGGATCGTACAGAGAAAAAGCGGCCTAGCTTACACCTTCAAAATATCGAACGACCACCGCCTTCGGAAAAAGATTTAAAAAATGCAGCTTTATCACCTTCAACACCTTCTGGAGTAGCGGCTTCTTTATTAGAAGACTCATTATTTCCACCCAGAAAACCTAAAGGAACAATGACTGAAGACGATATCACTAACAGTAGTGATGCTTCTGATGATGGAAGTGGCGAAGGGCAAAGTAAGCAAGATCCATTGGCGACACAAGTGTGGCGATTATATACAAAAGCAAAAGATACTCTTCCCAATGCCTCACGCATGGAGAATTTAACTTGGCGCATGATGGCCATGACGCTACATAAAAATAAATCAAAATCATCAACACCTTCTACACCTTCACCAGAGAAGGCAGATAATAATAATATTGATGATAATGATAATAGTGATAATTACGAAGATAGCAAAATGTTTGTCGATTCAGATGTAAAGAATACTCCGGGTGCGGAGACGACCGCTACCTCCCCACCTGCACCAGATGATACTACTGAACTGCTGTCGTCGTCTGCACCACCATATACAATCGATTTTTTTAGCGGTGGGCCTCCTTTTCAAAAATCAGTTGGTAGTTTAGGCACCACAACACCTCGACAAAACAGACAACCATCAAATCCTCTTAATAAAAGTGTCTTTGTATATGGTTCAGCTCGTGCCACGACATCATCATCGTCATGCGCAGCAACCCCTTCTTCCCCTTCAATCGCGTCTCCACACGTTGTAGAACAAAGTGTAAGTTTATGCTGCTTATTTGTTTTTTTTTTGTATTTAGCCTCCTTCCTTTTCTCTTATTATATAACCCCCGTTTCTTTGGAGTCCCCCTACCTTTTTTACTTTCTTTGTGGGTTATTGCAGATAGCAATGAGAAAATATATAGATAGATAGATAGAGAGAAATAACGTATGTGATAAAAAGTAAAAAAGAACGGGCCATTTTTTTTTTTTTGAATTCAACTGAGGCTTATACACACTATACATATTTATTATCTGTAGGTTGCAGAATCAAGCAGCTCTTATTTCCCTCAAGTCAATAGCTCCAATAGCATTACAATTCCGGTCGATATGCCAGTTGATTCCGATATGGAAGATAGTGCTTCGAGTCACCGCGAACCTGCTTCTCCACTTTCCATGTCTTCACCATTTACTGCTGGATCAGTTGATTCTACGGGAGCATTCCTTAGCCATTCACTACCAAACTATAACCCATATATACCAGCTCATGGTCGAAGTACTAATAATGGCAATGCGCTTACGCAACACATGAGTTCAACAGCAACGTCGACAGCCACGCAGGCGCGGTCATCGTCATTTTATGTGAATTCGTCTTCATCAGATATAGTAGCTGGAACACCACCGTCAACATCATCATTTAGTCCGCGTCTTAGTGTGCCACAGGTCAATAATCCGGGAGCAATGAGCTTTGAAGAATTATTCTCAATGTACTACGCCGGAGGTGGAGCAGGTAATCCAGCAATGGCAGGTACCCCACCTGCTACAAGTGCGTCGTTTGATGGGAATATGCTATCATCACTGATGGTGAACCAAGTTGATGGATCTTTGTCACACATTGATCCAGCCCAAATTGTATCTGGGAACGATAGTAGTAGTAACAGTAGTAGGAGCAGTATATCATTCGGAATGGCAACATCTGGTAATTTTTTTAAATTTTTTTAAATTTATTTATTTATTTTGATCTGTTTCATAGTGATGGATGGTATATACCTGGATATTTGGGGGTGCAGATTAATGTATTATATCTTTTAATATAACACACACACACACACACATACACACAAAGGAGTGTTGGGGGTTATATGTGTAAGAGAGTGAAATGGAAAAAATTATTGATAGTAACGTTAAAATCAATTTATTCTATAGCGCCACAGCATCATACAATACACTCTCCACCAGCATTATTGCCACAAACACCACCAGCATCTTCCAATGATGTTCCGCAAACACCCATCAAATCAAATTCGCCCAAATTTGCTATTGCAACGAAGTCATCGAGTAGTAGTAAAAAATCAGACGATGCATCAAAAAAGGAAGGGGCACCTACAAAGTGTACCAATTGTAGTACTTCAACAACACCACTTTGGCGACGGGACAGTTCTGGTCAACCATTGTGTAACGCCTGTGGATTGTTCTTGAAACTTCATGGCGTGGTTCGACCTTTGAGCCTCAAAACGGATGTTATTAAGAAGCGTAATCGTAGTGGAACAGCGAATACGCATGGTCGAGGTGGTAATGCAGTTGGTAATGAGGGTCGAGGTAGTGTGAGTGGAAATAGCGCTGGCGTGAATAAAGGCAAGACCTCTTTCCTTCAAACAAGCCCTTCAGGTAGTCAAAGTGGAGGTGGCATGACAGTGACAGCAGCAGCAGCAGCAGCTCAGGGATCAACTATGGGTGTAATTGGGAAGCGTTCGAGTGGTACAGGGATGATTAATATTGCTCCAAACAGTAGTAGTAAAATGGCTGTTTTACCAGCAGGCATTAACAGTGCTCCAGGCGTTGGTATTCCACCGAATAATCGACCAATTGTTTTTGCAACACAACGTATTGGTACTACCAAACGTCAACGACGGCATTCTTTAAGTAATGATAGTAAAAAGAATAATGGTCAACAACAGGATAAACAGCAACAGCAACGACAGCAACAACAACAGCAATCATCAGCTATTAACATTTCAGGGTCGATGCCTAATCAATCCATGTCAGCCGGTGATGGTTTTCGACAAATGTTATTACCACAACAACAACAACAACCACGAAATATTTTACCAAATAGTCAACGACCACCACAGCATCCGCCAGCGCCTGGCGTTCTTCCTACAGTAGGTAGTGCCCCTAATTTATCATGGATGGGAATGATGGGTGGTGGAGAATCGCCTCGTTCTTTTAGTGGTGACTCTATATCATTGGCATCTTTATCACCCGATCAACTACAACGATTACTTTTACTACAACAAGCCCAAGCAGCAGCGCAAGCAGCTTCTCCAACATCTAACATACCTATTTCTTCGACTTCTTCTTCCGCGATTCCAATAGATGATGTACATGCCATGGATCATGATTACACTCCTTCTCAAAGTTGGTCATAAAAAAAATTAATTCTTTTTTTTCACTATTATTATTATTAATTTTTTAACCTTTGTTACCCTCTTATTTTTTTTCTTACTACAACTGTAATGTATGTTCCTTTTTCTTTGTCGTTCTTCTTTGTTCCTCATCATATAATTTTTTAACCTGTTTCTTTTTCACATTTAATCACTGTATATGCTTTCTCGTCTATTTTCCTTACCCTTTCAAAACCCTTTCCTTCATGCATATGTTGTATACTTTTTTTTTTGGTATCTAGAATCTGTGGTTTTCAACAAAGGAATCATTTTTTAATGTACACATGCTACTATTCAACTCGTTATAAGAATTCTGTAAGGTTCTTTTTTTATAATTTTGAAGCATAGTATTAGAGCTTTAAGGAGTGTATAGATTGGTAAACGATTGTTTTTTTTTCTATGGTTGGTATCAGTTAAAAATAAGCTTTTTATTATCTGATTTATTGTATACCATAATGTATAAATAGCTACCAAATTAGCAATTTCTTTCTTTTCCAATTTATAAAAGCAAGGTACCGTCTTTCCGGAAGTTGGGTTGCAAAAGTAAACATATTAGTATTTTTAAATATGAATGGTTGTCCTGAAATGCTCAATAAATCATTATTTTCTCTTGGTATTTATTTTGGTAATACGTATTATTTATTACAGAAACAAGCATTGTTGCAAGTAGTTATAACGTTACTATGTATTTCAAATAACACATATCACTTTCCTGGAGCCCAGATATGCTTGTTTCAGAGTTTAGTGTATTGGTAACCATGGCAACAAATTAGTTGCAACATTTTTTGACGATTATGCTACGGCCTTTTAATTATAGTCGTTAAAAGTAACACGACGACTTCACTTTTTCGATCGGCCTTTGCTGACAACCCTTTCATCATGCTAGGGACGTGGATTCGAGCCAAATTAGCAGCTCGACGATCGTCATCCCAATACAATACTGAACGGAAAGAAAAGATTGTTCGAATTATTAAGAAATACAATGTTTCATTAAGGTAAAAAATATACCCTAATGATGATTAATAAAATCTTGAGAGAGGTTTTTATTCAACATATTTATATATTGAGAAAATGACTTTTTTTTTTTATATATATATAAAAAAGTATACTGTTGTTCTTTATTGGCATCGCTTGGATTCTTATTCTACCTTACCAAGAATTTAATAAAAAGACTTACATTTCAGAAAATGCTTTACTTCCTGGGCAGGTAATACATAGATTACTATTTTAAAACTACAAAAGCTAGGGGGAGGGGGGGCAGAGAAGGGAGAGAAAGAGAGAAAAGTCTAAGAAACACTTAATTATATGGTTAAATTCTTATTATTAAATCAACTAATAATATATTTAGGTGAATGTATACTTTAATTATAATGATATTCGTACAGCAGAAGATTATCGATACCAATTGAAGGAGCACGAAAGTCAAGATAGCGAAACGTAACTATAGCAAAAAAAAGGAAATAATGAAAGCTATAAAAATAATAATAATTTAAGTGCACTAACTGACATACATATAATTTGCGGTTATTTTTAAACTTTTATAATAGACGAGCCACATATATTCTTAATGAATTTCGAAGTTTTGGGTTTGATTCAGCTTTACAAAATTTTAACACATCGGATGGAATAGGTGTTAATACATTTGCTGTTTATAAAGCCCCAAGAAGTGATGGGAAAGAAGCATTGATATTAAGTGCGCCTTGGGAATCTCGTACCGGTGATTGTAAGTATATATTTTTGTTATCAAAATTTATCAACTCATCTTGATTAATTATTTTTATGATGTAGATAATACAAATGGTATTGCCATTTTATTATCATTAGCAAAACTTTTCAAACGTAAGCGCACGTGTTCTTTTTCTTTTTTTTTTTGCATAAGCGTATATATATGTGCATTAAATGACATGAATAAAAAAAGGTGTTTGCTAAAAAATAAATAAATCAAAATGCAGGAAATGTATATTGGTCAAAAGACATCATTTTATTGGTAACGGATAAAGGTATGGCAGGTACTCAATCTTGGGTAGATGCGTATCATGGAACAGGACAGCCCAATTACTCGTTTCTTGTGATGCCTCGATCAGGTGCAATTCAAGCCGTTGTTAACCTTGACTTTCCCGGAACTCAAGATTACGAAAGTTTAGGCATTTTCTTTGGTAAAGTAATAAAAAAACAATTGAAAGTAAAGGCTTTTACTAATAGCATTATGGATATATATTAACTATTGTAATTAGAGGGAGTCAATGGACAATTACCAAATTTGGATTTGATTAATACGATTGTCACTGTATCTACTCGAACTGCTAGAGTACCACTTACTCTTCATGATGATACAGCCCGTCCATATAATGATAAATCATGGGGAACTTATGTTCAATCATTGCTTCATATGCTTCGCACTATGCAATACCAGGCGCTAGGACACCCATCGAGTGATGCAGGGCTCTATTTGAGGTAATACAAAAAAGGTGTATATTGTAGATTATAATATTAATGGCATGAAATAATAATAATAATGGATGATAAGATTATTTATTACATGGTGATCTAATAAGCATTTGGATAATTTAGATACAAAATTGATGCAGTGACAGTTCATGGAGTTCGTGGTAGTGATAATCTTCATGCTTTATTTGGATTTCACAAAATTGGAATGTAAGTTTTTATTCCCTTATTTATGATTTTGACCGTGTTTATAACACACCTACACGCGCACGTACACACACACATGTACATAATCAAACTTTCGTAACTTCCGTACCATTACTACTTTATATTTTTCTTTTCTTCTTCCTCCCCCCAAAAAAAACGAAGAAAACTTTAAAACAAACATCATTTTAATAGCATCCAATGACACTGATAATGAATCATACGTTATATTATATAATTATAGTTTATTGGAATCAACATTTAGAAGTTTGAATAATCTTCTTGAACATTTTCATCAATCATTCTTTTTTTATTTATTACTTCAACCGAATCGTTATGTGTCCATTGGTGATTATATGCCGCCAGTTATTCTGTTTGCCTGTTCTTTGGTGTTTCAAATATCCTTTTTTTCTACTTGTTGTTAATACCATACCATTTGTCACAATAATTATGGAGATACATAATATATTTATGTTCCCATCCACATGGAATGATATCACTTCTTAACCTATATTGTATTTTTATACTCTTTAGCTTTGTATTATGTTGAACCAACAAATGCAGATAAAAATGAAAAGGAGGTATCATCGACTCACCCGATTCATAGTAACTCAAGAAATGTCGCTTCTGCACTTACGGTGATGATCATAACACATTTGAGTGGATTTATGATTTTCTACATTATGCAGACAAGATCACTAGTGGGTAATACAAAAAACGGCAGCGAGGTAGGACAGCATAACACTATGTTTCTAGCCCACCCCCAAAATATATACATATATATATATTACAACATATAAAATATATATGTATAATGTTTACGCTTATAATGTATACAATCTCCTCCTTTTTTAGTTTTTATTTTCTCACTCCTTTTTTTTTTATTTATTTATATGGATATAAAAGGGATTGGTGGTACAATTTGCCTTGTCATGCTGTATTGCGTTGATCACAGTGATAGGCACAATCTCCAGCCACCGTCATCATCAACAACACGCTACAGATGATACAGCAACCTCTTCTCTCAATGGACGTACTTTAAAATCGTTTTGTTTGGCTTTCAGTGGTCTGGTGATATCCACAGTATCTCTCCTAAATTTTAGTTTAGCTGTAGTGACAGCGATGTTGATCGTACTACCATACACTTTAATGCGATCGTCAAGTACTACATTGACTGTTCGGATCTTTCAATGGATCATTTTAACAATTTTATCACCCCCTTGTCTCGCTATCATAGCATCCCATATTACAAAACTTCCACTTTCCGATTTATTATCTTTTATTATGGAAGATTATCAAGTAGTTGGTTCTTGGCTACTTTTATATGTTTGTGTTGGTTATTGGCCTGTCAATATGGCAATGCAAGTTCTTGCTTTTATATAATAAAAAATCTAATAACTATAATAATAATAATAATGTAAATACATTTATTTTATATATATAATAAAGAACAATAACAGATTTCTCCATTAAAGAAGAAAAGAACACTGATTTTTTTTTTGGGAGGAAAGAGTTCAGTTTGTACACAAAACAAAAAGAGGTATACAATTATAATAATAATAACGATGGAAGGTTGACGAGGACAAACAGATGGTATAATAAGGGGAAAGGAGGAGTAATTGGTAATAAGAAAAAATAATAATTAAATGATAAAAAAACAAATGAATGAATGTATATATGTTTCAATATGAACTATTAATAAAAAAAATTAAATGAATGAATGTATGGGTGAATGATGTAAATGAGAAAAAAAATGTACAATTAATGATGATAATGTGGTAAGTGAGGTTTTTGTGCAGTAGCACAATGCCAATTAATATACGTTTGTCCAAGTCGCCAGCTTTCGGGCAAGCCCATAATATGGTTATTGAATTTTTCAATATTTAGATTCATGACCAAAGAGAGCCAAGGTCGTAAGGATTGAAGTAAAAATAAATGTTGACTAGCGGCAAGCCGTGCAAGTTCAGAACATTTTTTCTTCTTCTTATTAGTATTATTATTGTTGTTACTATTAGAACTAGTTGATTTTTTTGTTGTTGATTGTTGGTTTTGTTGAATATTATCAGAAGATGATGATGTTGATTCTTCTTCTTCTTCTACTGGGTCCCAGCCCAGTGGAAGTGATTGAAATTGACTTTGTACACGACGAAATCCATTACTTGCTAATAACGTAGAAAGGTGGCGAGCCATATATGGATTTTGTTGACGGCGAATCATTCCTTCAAGGACTAATAATAACAAACGAAGTAAAATAAAAATCAGTAAGTGATTCATGATAAAAAATTAAACTACTATTGATATTATATGTTTTAAACTTACTTTTATCATTCATCAAACATTCATTTGGTAAACTACTTTGAGTTTCGAGATCCGGCTCAACTAACTCAACCCATCCTCCTGGCTTTAATATACGCATGTATTCACTCATCAAGTTTTTCCACAAGTCGGTAGTCAAAACCCAATTCATGTCACGTTGATAAATATAATCGATGCTATTATCTGGGAAAGGTAAAGTTCCTCCATCTTGCTCAATATTATAAGGACGAAAATGGCAGTTTTTAGGTTTAATGTCTTGTGGGAAAAATTGATCTTGGTCAATACCAATAAATGTTGCTTTTGGAAACAAGGATGCCATTTCCATGGTCCATGCACCTGGACCACAACCAATATCAAGTACAACAGGACGGAAAGATGCACCATTAGGCTTGTTGCTAATGTTGTTGTTGTTCGATGCTGACGATGAAGACGACGAGGATGCTGATGATGAGGAAGATGGGGAAGAAGCTGGTGGGTCCAAAATATGAGCAACACCGGGAGCAGAAAAATCACCACCAAAAATAATCCGCAGTAAATAATGTTGGGCTACCAAACGATCTTGCTCAGCATGATCTTGTGCCAAGATATATCCCCATTCTTCCTGCATTTGTTGTTTACGTTTTTTCGGTGACATGGCCAAACTAGTATTGCTCACCATATTTTTCCATGACGTTTTTAAGCTTGGTGTTGTTGTTGTTGTTGTTGTTTGAATACTTTCTGTGGTGCTCATAACTGCTGATGTGGTAGGCCTCCTTGGTATTTGTGCTAATAAAGTAGCAACGGAAGGGGGTCTCCGTTGTTGTAGTTGTAGTTGATAATGATCGACCGATGATGTTGGTGCTAGTATTGTTGATGTGTTATTATTAATAGTACAATAATTAATATTGCTATTATTACCATTATTGACATGTGGACTTGCTACTGTTACAACGGGTGATGATGATAATGATGGCGGTATAGATGGAAGTGGCACACGAGAGAGTGGTGTCATTGTCCTACTCTCGGCGCTATTGTTCCGTTGAAGACTATTATTACTGATTGTAGATAATGAAGGGGAAATTTCACTGGATGTAACGGAAGATGAACGAGTTCGCATCATCAATGGAGGTAATTTAGGACTGTTATTATTATTGACAATAATTCGAGTGTTTGCCCCAGGTAATGAAGCTGATTTAGCTATTTTAGTATGATGTTGAAGTTGAAGTTGTTGTTCCATAGAAGGTTGATGACGGCGATGGTCTATACGATGTATAGATCGAGCTGGACGAAGAAGTCTTTGCTGTTGTTGACTTAATAACATTTTTTGTTGATGTTGTTGTTGAATCATGATAGGTTCTTGATGATAAGTAGGAAATTCAATAGCAGAATAACTACTAGTAAACATCATATGAAAAGATAACAAAAAAATTAAAAAGAAAATTAAAAAAGAAGAAAAGGAAATGAAAAGAGATTTTTTTGATGTGGCAAGAAATAAAGAAGCAAAAAACCGTGTCATTTTTATTGTCATTGACATTTCTTTATCAGGGGCAGAAAAAGTAAAAGCGAATTAAGTAGCTCGCTGAAAAAGGTAAAAAAGGAAGGGGGGGAAGATGAAAAGATTATTGACGAGGATAAAAAAAAATTTGAGGGGGAGGAAGAGTGGTAATAGTCATTAAGGGGGGTCATAAAAAAACGCATGTTGTGCACAGGTGTTAGTATTTTGCTCATCATTTGCAGGCAGATCGGACCTTGTGAATAATTGTCCACCATATTGTAACACTGCATGTTATTATTGGATTAATCCCCCGTTCATCATAATGAGTTCAAAGATAAACTTCATCAACAGACACGCATGATTTTTTACGTCCGATCTTTGCAGTTTTTTTATTTGATTATTCTTTTATTATTATCATTATGTATTTGAAAATAAAACTGTTAAAGGAGCATCCTTTTTTGATTTTGATGTTATTGTGCTACTAAAATTTTCATTTTCTTTGTTAGTTTTAAACAAAATTACTGTAAAGATATAAAAAAATAAAAGGATTGTTTCAGATTTTTATTATTCTCCTTTTTAATGTGACATATTTTATTTAAATGATTCACAATGATATCTTTTTTTATTCATTATATGAAGACGATACCGAAGAGATGACATTGTTATCATCATTCTTATAATTCTGTTGGTGCTTTTTCTTTTCAAGTGAAAAGCGACTTTACTGGTTTCTAATGCCGTTGTGATTTGATGGTCTCAACTCTTTGTTATATATACTAATATTGCTATTTATTTTGTCTGATCAATTATCACTCCTACGTACTGAAACTTTAATATGCGTTCGAGGTTGAGATAATTGTGAACGTGAACGAGTTCTATGATATTTTCGATGAGAACAATTACTGTCACTGTTCTTACCATCGTTACTGCTCATGCTATTGCTACATTTCTTATTATTACGAGTTGGCCGATGATAATGATGCGATGGTACTTAAGATCCATAACGTCGACTAGTACTACGACCTGAAGATGATTTATAGTCATGGAAACGATAAGGAGAGTATGTTTTGAGCTAAAAGTACCAGTATAATTATCTCGTCTTTCTGTTCTTTGTTGAACGCTGTTGTTCGTGATAATCGTTATGATAAGGTGAGAATGATGGCGGGACAGAAGCGCAACTTGAATATCGTTTCCTTTCTTTGTTATTGTTGTTTTTGCTATAGTAGTAACGATTTGGACGGTTACTATGACTGAGAAACAAAAAAGAACACTATGTCAGAGGGTTGCATGATCGTTGGTCATCACTTGTACACATTTGGTAAAAGTAAATAACCCCCACAGACATAACGCAACGCACACACCAAGTGCTTTTTTCTTTGTTGTCTATTTTTTTTTCTCATCCTCAGTTCCCCCCTCCCCCCAAAAAAAAAGTGATTCCAGACTCTTCATTTCGCACAACAGCGACTGTCAAAACAAGATTATGTATGACGATACTCTGCATTGACCAACCATATTAAACACAATAAAAACCGGGTTTTGGAAAGCACTTACCTTTTTTTTTATTATTTTCTCATCGAGTTAAACATTACTTTTTTTTTTCATCGTCATTATACGTTTTTAACCCGATTAATCATGATGCTTTTAATTATTCATTTTTCCTCTTTCTCACCTCCGTCCGAAATTAAAAAGCAAAAATAGTAGAAGTTATTAATAATTACCTGTTATTATTATTATTATTATTATTATTATGATCTTTTCTGCAACAGTGATTATCACGATAATTTTTATTTAGGCATTTACAAAAAATAATGGCCTAAATGTTTTGCCAAATAAAAATAATAATAACAAATAAATGATATTTCTGCAAATAATGATATTGATGGAAATATCAATATTTTTTTTTTATTTGGTTAAATGAACTAACTCCCTCAACCCTTTTTTTTTCTTTTTTTACACATCACTCCCCACAAATCTAAAATCTTTTAATTTCGCGTTTTTACCTTTTTCTCCACATGCGTAACAGGTATTACATTGTTTAGTATAATTTCCTATCTCTACTACTCGAACTGGTTCAACTTTAGTTCTAATACCAGTCACATTCTTAATAGTATTTATTTATTAATTATCACATGCAATAGCATAAACAATGTATTATTATTATTATTAGTTAGTATTTACCATTCCATGGGATCATGGATGACTTGTTTCATTGTTAGTCATTATCAAACTCAATAAATCCATAAGCTACGTGGCTGGTTTTTAAATAATGAGAAAAAAAACGCCTTTGTAAGCAGTATTTCTAATACAAAAGAACGAGAGAAGATAGGAGAGCATTATCATTAAAGAAGCATAGTAAAGAAATAGAATCGTACCGAAATTATGTCCTTTCTAAGAATAATAATACTAGCAATAACAATAAAACGTACAAAATACATAAAAATTTATTTAATACCATTGTTACTTTCTATTTTACATGCTCATTTTGAAATACGTAGTGCACATGTGTTATGTATCTTGACATTACAAGGACAATCCTGCCATACTTTTAGAATACGCAGTATTCTCTTTTGTAATTCAAAACTCTTTAATGTAAAAAAACAATGACATTATTTTTGCACAAACTAAGTTATACTGTTCTTATTTAATTCCACTGTAAATGATATCAATTATTACCATTAACTTTAAGCACTTTTTTTTTACCTACTCCTATAATATAAAAATAATAAGTCATGTTTCTTTCTTTTTCTTCCCCCCCCCAAAAAAAAAGTGAATAAAAACGTTGCACTAACATTGTGTTTCATGTCATGATGATCAATACAATAAAACAAAGAAAATAAAAAATTAAAAATGCGCCGCATAAAAAACAGTTACATACAATGATAATCTCAAAGTGATCAGCCATCCAATAATAAGCTTAGGAATTTTTAATGTTTTGTCGTTTTTTCACCATAAATGGTATATATCCGTGTCATTTTTCGATCTCTGTTTTATTACCATTATTATATCTCTCTTCATTGTACTACTATTATTTTCATGTAAGCTTGCTCTTTTTTTTAGGTTATAAAGTTATTTTTTTTTAAAAAAAAGTATGTACCTACCCTTTAATATGGAACCAATAGAATTGTTGTATTTGCTTGACAATGAAAACTATAAACTATTATGACCTGGCGTGAGAATGGGAACGCAAATAAGAAAACTACCCATTGGTGTATGATAGGAGATCTATGTTATACACTAATAAATACCGTCAATCTACTTGGTAACGTATAACGCGTGTATGACAAATCTTGTTGAGTACATCTCGACAGTTAGGAGTTTATTGTGTGATGCCTATACGTATTACTTTACTTGTTGGTATAAAATTATCAGTGATTACAGGAGTAGAGGCTCATGTACATAATAACTACATGTACACCTGCTATTCCCATGTTATACAATACAGCTTAAAAGTAACTTGTGGAGTTGGTTTTTTGTTCTCTATTGAAAATTCGCTTGCATATTTTTGGCTGGTGCATGATACGCTAAAAGGTTTGGAATAAAGAAACCAATGCACAGACAATCATAAACCGATCAACACCCCCTTTCTGTTTTATCCCTTTCTTTCTTCCTTGTTTACTTGCACAAAAGATTTATTTTCATACAGTATACCAGCATTTATTATCAAACACTATCTAAATATTTACAATATGGATACATAAAGAACTGATATATAGCAAAAGGTATAAATGTACAATAACTCACATATTTTTTCATATATATTGATCTCTTATTATAATTACAAAGACTAGCATAAAAAAGCTAATCGTATACATATTTTACTATCATTTTTCACAAACAAAATATTATCGATGCGACAGTACGTACGTGTAAGACAGCCATTCATTCTTTATAAAAAAATATTAGATGACGTTCTAGTTACGTAGTTTTTCTATATTGCTACTATAGCTCAATAATAGATTTGATAATTTAACCACTTTTAAGATGGTGTCAACTCAAACTGATACATTTATCCTGTAAACATTAGAGTGACCTTTTTTTTTTTTAGTAAGGACAGTAGCGGAAGGCAAAACGTTTTTTCGTTATGTATTAAAATACAATATGATGGTTATTTTTGTTTTTCTCTTTGTTAGGGATTTGTTAAATAGCACTCAGGATGAGTTTCTTTATGAGATCCTGAGATTGTGTATGTACCAGTAATATTAAAATGATTTGTACGTAGGCTCAGAGCAAATACATTTTTGTTTTTTTTTACATCTGAGAGAAATGTGGAATATCAAATGGAAAAAAAATATGGTAAAATATGGCAAATATGCTTTATTTTGTAAAGTGTTTGGAAGTTGATAGGAGAAAGGAAAACTGATAATTGTCTACAAAGTTACTAATTAATAAGCTTCCATTTGATGTCGGTGCTCTGGGTACTAAAGTCTGCCACTTTCTCGAAAACTATAATAATTTTTTTTTTAATTTCAAAAGTCAAAACATTTTTCTTATATCTCAGTACACTGATTTTCCAACCACTCTTCTATTATGGTCTGTTTAATAATCATTTCTTATTTACCTGCTGGGGACATATCAAGACCACCTATATATACATAATATTTATCATTTAAAACATAACAAAATAAATAATTAATAGATTGAGTTTGATACATACGTAAAACACTTTCATTGATTTAAAATACTGAAATTATTAGGAAAAAAATAATAACTTACCATCATCACATGTCATACAAAAGTCAATAACTTCGGCTTGAACAGTTTGGCCAGAAGGTCCAGCTATTTCAACTTTTTTACCGCAATTCTGATTCTTGCTAGATCTATCCTCTCCCATTTGTTTGGCATTCAAGGCGACGACCATTTCTTTGTTACTAGCCGTCATTCCACATGTTGGAACGCGTGCTTCTACATCATAGAATGTACCGGTGCCTTGATTATAACCACCACCGCTGCTTGATTGTTGAGCCATACTGTTCGGCAAGACAATGCCACCTTCACTGTTATATGTGATACCGCTACCACCTTGTGATGATGCTTGTCGTAGACCACCCCTATTAGTACTTCCACCAGTATTGTTACTACCACCTTTATTCATATGATATGGCATTTGCACATAACCATCAGCTGCAGCCATCTGATTCGGTAAAACGATGCCACCATCACTATTATACGTAATTCCACTACCTCCTTTATTATTCTTGTTTGCTGCCATTGCCAAGTTATTTGGTAAAACAATGCCACCTTCGTTGTTATAGGTAATACCACCTTGAGCTTGTTGTCGAAGCTTACCATCTCCACTGAAACCTTTGTTTATATGAAATGGCATTTCCACATAACCATCTGACACTGCCATATGTTGGTTTGGTAAAACAATACCACCCTCACTATTATAACTAACAGCTCCACCAGGACCAGCTGCCATCTTATTATTTGGTAAGACTATACTACCATCACTATCATAAGTGACTTGACCGTAGACAACTTGCTGTGATGCTGCTATCACAACAAATGTACAAAATGACAAAAGTGATTTCATTAAGCTTTCGTTTTAATGATAGTAGTAGTAAAAAAAATTACTTGGTAATATAAAATAAGGTTTTAAAAAAAATGAAAATGAAAAGAACAAACGTGGGATGTGTATCTAGGAAGGGGATTTGATATTGAATAAAGCTCAAAAAGATTTTTGGATTCTCGAGGGACTTTTTGATCAACATTACACTGTATTATTCTTATCATCACCCTCACGCCCTTGTTACTTTTATTTTTGATCTAACCCATGAATTTTTATTTTACAAGTGTGGGGTAGTAATAATGGTAAAAATGCTGAGAAATAATTTTCTTTATTATCATTGTATTATCATTGTTCTTGTTGTTGCTATGTAACCAAGTATGTTACTTGGATACATTATTGAATAAAGTTGAGATAATCAGTGATATTTTACAATAATTTGTCTGTGTAAAACGATATTTGGTTTTTTCCTTCTATCTTTCTTTCTCACCACCCCCTGGTCATCAGTTTGAAAAGCATGAGTGTTATAACGGGGGTAAATCGTTGATAAAGAAAATGATTTATAAATTTGACAGGGCTATTATCATGCTGTTATTGATATGAAATTGTAAACAAAAAAAATCCCCCTTCTAATTTTTTTTTTCCACAATGGACATAAGACAGCATATACGGAATAACATTTATTAAATTTGATCGATCCCACTTTTTTTTTTCTACTACACGTGTATTCCCGATTTTTTTTGACGTCTACTTCTTAACTAGAACAATTAAACCAACAACAATAATAATTAATTCCGACCTACTAGCAAGTTGGTTTACCAAAATCACTTATATTTCTTTTTCAGACTTGCAAAAAATGTAATCCGCTCTTTCTTTTTTTTATCTTCTCTTCTACACTTGTTCACTTGGCTTCATGGTCGATCAGGTACTTCCTTTTTTTTTTCTTAACATTTAATTACATTTATTCCCTATTTTTCTTTTTATATATTATTTTTTTGAACATTTTCCCCATTTAATTGTCACAATTTACTTTCTTTTTTATATTTTGTCCAAAAAAAGTTGAGAAAAGAGAATAGGGAACACAACTAAACGTGCACACCAACCACTGAATATAATTAGAAATTATAGCTTTCTGTTGTACATGTGTGGTTGTTGAGGGTTGTGTTATATATATAAACTATTCATAATGTAAAAAGAAGAAAAAAAGAAAGCTCATTTACTGTTATAATTTAGTGGAACTTTACGATTCAAGAATTACAACATGTTCCATCCGTTGCTTCTGGAGCCATGGATGTCGCTGAAGAACGTAAACAACGAATATATGGCTGTACATTTATTCAAGCTACAGGTTGTCGTCTTGAATTGTAAGTCTTCATTTTTATTTTTATTTTGAACCAACTTAATCCCATTCTCTCTCCTCTTTGTTTTTCCTTTTTTTTTTCCCTTTCCAACATCACCAAATTACTATTATTATTGTTATTCTCGTTTTATCTGTTACTATGAACAGTAACAAAAAATACTGATCTAATTCTTCTTTATATATATATATATATTTCTTTATAAAAAGACCACAATTGACCATAAGTACTGCGATGGTATATTTTCATCGATTTTTTTCACGAGAGTCATTCAATAATCATAGATACGAGGTTGGTTTTTTTTTCTTAATATTGAACGAAGGAAAATAATTGGAGAGATGATTAGTTAAAAGTAGTTGTGTATGTCTATGTGTCACACATAGAAAACCACCCACATGGAACGCACAGATCCCTCATTATTATTATTATTTCTTCTCCGATTTCATTTATAGCATATTGCTGCCACATGTATATATTTAGCTTGTAAAGTTGAAGAATCATCCCGTAGACCAAGTGATGTTGCTGAAGCATGTATACAATATCGTGCAAGTAGCCGTTCAAATCATAATGAGAATAATCCAAAGGTAAAAAAAAAAAGGGTTTTATATTTCATTTTGTTATAGTTTTCACTTTGAGGACAAAATTAAATAAGTTTTATTATTATTAGATTCAAAGGTGGCGAAGAGCAATTCTTTCGAATGAGCATTTATTATTAGATATATTATGTTTTGATTTCACTGTTGAACATCCATACCAATCATTATTACAATTTGCTGAGGAATTAGGAAGTATGTAATGAAAATATGTTGAAGATATTCAAAACGGGTAAGACCGATAACTTGAATTAATATATTAAATTACTGTATATTTTAGCTCCTGAGAATACTTTACAAGCAGCATGGGCATTTGTAAATGATAGGTAACTAAAATATATATAAAAAAATATAAATAAGTAAATGGTTTCAATTTCATATAAATGAATGCTAATTAACATGAATATTTATTGTTTATTGTTAGTTTACGATTAATATTGTGTTTACTTTATGAACCACATTTAATTGCAGCTGGATGTCTTTTACTTGCTTATCGATTAAATAACAAACAATTTCCAGTGGATGGAGATTTTGGTAAAATGATGGAAGATAATTATGAAGCATTACAAGGTAAAAAAAAAAAAAAAAGAATCAGATAGGAATAATTTGATTACCAAAAAAGAAAGAATCTATTATTAATTGTAAGTAAACTAGATATTGTAAAGAATATAATGAACTCTTATAAGATTGTAAATACAATTGGAACATCACCACATCATCATCGAAATTCTTCTACTAAACAGGTTGGCACAAGAAGATCCATCCATTCAACTATTCCACAGCCATCTTCCAATACTTTAATTCTCGATGCAGTTCAATAATACAGGTGTCGTACACTATTAAAATTTTTTCTTCCAAAGTATAAGAGCGAACAACGGTCGTCAACCAAAAATAATTGACATATGTTACGAACGATCTACTATGATAAATAATTATAGCAGCAGTAATTAGGAATAAATCATAGCTACATGAATTAAAATACGGTCATCAATAACGACACCATTTTGGAGAGAAGTTTCATTAAGTTACAAATTCGCAAACTCAAAAACAAAAAAACAAAGCATTCTACACAACATTATTATAATTTACATATCAATTCATCAAAACATAAAACATTTCTTTTATATATATTCGATATCTTTTTATTTTTATTTTTTTGGAGTTCCAAAAAAAGAAAAAGTTGTAATATATTATTTTTGTAAACTTTTTTTTTCTTTCTCTTCTTTCTCTTATTATCATCTTCTTTATTTTTTTTTTCTTTTTTAACATTAATAAACATAAGAATAATTTATGTTATTTCAATAACTGATTATTGTCTATATTGATCGTTATTACTTTTATATAATTAATTGATTTCATCAACTAATGCATAAGCATTATTTACACCACACATATACATACATGCATACATACACTACTACTTTCTCCCTAATATGTGGCTACAGTGTTTTGAAGGGGAAACCCGGCAGGGAGGAGAATGTGGAGGATGTCGTCGTGTTTAAGGGGCTTCACTTGAATAGTACGATTATTCTTGTTGATCATTACGTAAATAAAAGAGAAAAATGCTAATATTTAGTTATCAAGAATAAAATAATCTACAGGTTGTCCTTTGTTTGATTTATTTTACTTATTTGTATGGTCGAAAAACAGTTAGAAGGATTTAGGACAACATACACATAATAAAGCAAATACAGTATGTAACCAAGTTACAGGTAGTATAAAAAAAATTCATCTAACAATACGTATAGTTACAAAAAGAATAATTGAATAAAGTAATAGCTACTATGATATCTTTTCCACAAAACAAATAAATAGATGTTTTTTCTTCGGTATTGTTGAAGGTACTTCGGTATTCAAACTAACGTAAGCTATATAATACCCATAAAAGTGTAATAGTGGTGAATAATATTACCAAGGTTGTTGTTTTGTTTAGTTAGTACGTAAAATCATCTTCCTCGTCTCTTAGCTGATCGATTCAGAGCTGCGAGTTACTTATATGTTCCATCATTATCATTAAAAAATAATAACTTTATTTACATGTAGTGTAGAGAAGATCAAAAAAATTTTTTTTTTTTTTTTTTTACCTTTTTTTTTTTTTTTTTTTGTTTTCATCAAAAGGAGCTATGTAATAATAGCATATATTTTAGAAGAGAGTATGCAGCAGTGTAAAAAGAAAATATATAATGATTTACAATAAGCATTATATATAAACTCAGAATAAGAAACAAACACGGAGAAGAAAATTAATAAGGATTATAATCGAGTTTATTTTATCTAAATGCTTTAATTACTGCAATGCGCGCTATTATATGAGAATACTACTTTTTTTTTCACTCAGGAGATTGGGGGATATAAACAAAAATTTTTTGATTTATGATAATAACTAAAACTTATTTTTTGTATATGATTGTTTTAAAAGACACTTTGCATTATATATACTAATAAATTCTTTTTAACAGGCAATTTACAACACGTATTGCAGGGTGGCGAATCATATTTTTTTTAAAAAAAAATTATAGTATATGTGTTGTGTTCAGTCAATTAAATATAAACAGTCATTATAAAGAATAAAAAGTTTGAACCATAGCATTGAAAAATAAATAAATAGAACATGATTTATTGATATATATATACCTAATTTCTTTATATAAGAAATTATTCACATAAACATCGTCCAAGTTGTAACCAACGTGTTGTGGAGCTTAAAATATATTAAAAAACCATTCTAAAAAAAGAAATTGAATAGCAGCAATATATACACGTGTCTCTCTTTTAAGAAATAATTAGTGCGACAACAATAAGAGAGAATTAAAAAAATGATTATGCATTGGCAGTTTTGAGGCATATAAGGAACTAGACAGAGACTTTTATAAAAATAATTATAGCCACAAAATTTTTTCAAATAGGTTTGGAGGTTATCTTTATATAATAACTGAGAGATTTTCCAAGTAATAAAAATTATAACAAGGTTACACAGAGCTAACCCACGCGAGCTCAAGGTATCACTATTATTGAGCTGCTCATATGATCTACGTTTTGCCATCTTGGGTATATTCTTACTCTAGCTACTCGAAAACTATTAATATATTATATTGATAACGATCAAATATTTTTTTTCTCAACTTGAACGAACACAATCATTGATATGGTCTGACGGATGGCGAGTATATGAAAGACTTAAAAAATATATGTAGATGGGTATATAAGCGAAAGTAAGGAGTATTGACATCATGGTCCGTGCGTAAAAAATATATTATATATACTATATACTTCTTTTAAATACTTAAAATTACAAGAGCAATAAAAACCAATTGCTGGTTATAAATGCTTTTTTTAAATTTATCAAGCTCCCCGTTTCCATGATAATAAAATGATTATAGAATATAAACATTTCAGGATGTACTTCCATAAAATACTGTAACATATATCAAATGATATCCTAAGTAGTAATGACAGTCTGATAATAATATTATAATATATTTGATACCAAGAATAAAAAAAAGAATATATTGTCATTATGTACGTATTGCTACTCTACCAGTAAAATAAATCTCTAATGGAGCTATACTATGATCAGGTAAGACAAATGTAAGTTCATTTGTTATTATAGTAGGCTGGTCTATTTATTATTTTTTTAACATGCGGTTGCTTTCCATAAACATTTTTTTATGTAACGAAATCAAATTATGAATTTATTTACATAATACGTACATTCCTTGAAAAAGAAAACAAAAATTAACAAAACATATGATAATAATAGTAATGGCTCTAAAGAAACAGAAAAAAAAAGACATAAGTTGTTCAAGGTACCATATAGATATTTACTATATATGGTTAATAGATGATAGTGATTTTTTTTCCAGATCAGGATCAGTGGCGCTCTAAATACATAATTTATTGAACCTATAATATTTATATATATATCCGTTGCGGGTATATAGAATACTTGTAATAAATATATTATATATCTTTATCTTCTTGAGAAAGGAAAGAAACAAATATATTCTATTACGTACACCGATGGATGAATTACTTAATGATGATAATACTTTTACAGTTTTGGCTTACTGTAATATGTAATATATGCATAGTACAATAACCATAATTCCAAAATATGTACACGGCATTATACATCCCTGATATACGTATTATTACCTGCTTTAGTATATCTACATTTTATAATTAAGGGCTTAATAAGATATATATTTATTTTAGTATATGTTATGCAATGTAAATGTAAAAAAAAGAGTTAGTGGGAGGAGGTTATGCATAAAAAGCAAGAATTTCTCATTTACACTGTTTAAATCTTTTTTGAGGACATCATTTTAAGAGGTTCTCATGGTTTAAGAACAATGATAACATACATACAATTTAGATAGAACTGAACTTACCATATTAGCTACAATGTAATGTTTATGATAATCTTTTTATTTATTTTTAATTTTATTTTTGTTGATGATCACTCAATAATGCTGTTTTTGAAAATCATATCAAGAATGATAAAAAATACCAAGCTTATTATATTTATCGTGCTAATAGTAGTAATAAATAGTTATATCCATGGAATGTATAAGAAGTAACTTAGGTTTTGAATGACTTTATTAAAAAGATGGGCCTTCCAATTAATGTGAATATGCTAATTATGATGATAGATATCTGTGTCAAAAATCGCCCATAGTTTTGAATATTCATTTGTTTTGTTGTTGCTTAGATGTATATGTTCAATATCAACTATTTATTTCCATGACAATTATAAAAAGAAGTCGCTATACTTTTATTATTATTATTTGACAAATTTTCTAGCATACTGGGTGTCATTAGTTCCAATCAATTTTGGTTATATTTATGGATAAATACAAAATACTTCAAATTCACTGGAGAAAGGGGGGTTAAAGTGATGGGACTGTGTTTAATGTGCTGCAATAAAAAGAGAATTGATATATATTTTTTTTACTGTAATACAAATCATTTTCCCTCAAAATGCAGCAGTAAAAGTCAACCAAAAAAAAGTTCTCCTTTCTTCTTTCTTTGCCGCTTCTTCCTCTCCCCCAAAAATCACTCCTCCCCCCAAAAAAAATCTCTTTTACAAAACTTTTTTTTTTGCTCCTTCTATATATATAATATACGCATGCAAAAAAAAAGGGATACACTGCTACCTTATAATACTATTATATACTTTTACCCTTATTGTAAAAGTATATTTTTGCTGCAGCATAACCAGTTGTAAAAAAAAAAAAAAAAAGTGTGGGCCAAATACACATTTCCTACCAAAAAAAAATATACTTTTCACACATATCAACAAAAAAAAAGAAGAAAAGAATGAGAGATTAGAAAAATAAAGTGTCTTTTTTTTTTGATTGCCACGACCGTAACATGGACAATTGCCAATTATCGACAATCAGGTCGAGCTCCGCTTGCCATATTCTGCGAGATGAATTGACTTGGTGCAACCCAGATGCCTTGATGATTTTTGGAAAGTTTAAAAAACTGTGAGTGTTTATTATATATACACTTCTAGCCTACTTTTTTTTTTAACTTCTCACCTCTTTCTCACTCTTTTATTTTCTTATTCTCTTCTTACCTTCTTTTTCTACTCTCTTTTTTCCTTTCTTTCTTTTTTTTTCCCTTACTTCTTTTTCTCTAACTTCATCTCCTTAAAAGTACACCGCCATGTCACCAACTCCTTCAGTAGCCATTGCTGCTACTGCTTCACAACAGTTCCCGCCTACTCCACAAAGTACACCTCGTAATTCGTCTTCTTCAGCGCTACCGCGATTCAGCGTCAATTCAAATCTTATGAACTATTCAATACCAAAAAATGAACCGGAGGTTAGTATATTACCTTTTTAATATATATAGGAGAAAAAAAGAGAAGGGGTTCATTTTTTTTAGACTTTTTTTTTACCCTATTTGATGAAGAATGCTAGGTGGCTAGAATGATGATGATATATATATAGTATGCTAACGATAACAATGTATTAAATACCTTGACTATTGACTATTATACCAATATAGAATACAACACAAAAACAAAAGTCACCATCATCATTATCATCATCACCAACTACCGTAACACAAAATAATAAGCATTCCACTGATATAACAGCAGCAGATACAACAGATACATCAATAGGAGCAGGAGAGAAAAGAGAAATTCGGCGAGGAAATTCAAGTACACGAGCCCGGCAACTCGAGAATCAAATTGAATCATTAACACTTCAAAATGTAAAATTACAACGAACGAATCGTCTTTTAAAAGTAGATACTGATAATCTTATCAAACAAAAAACACAACCGTTACAAGAAACAATTCGTGATTTAACTTTAACTAATGTACAATTACAACGAGCAACACGGTTATTACAACAAGATCTTGATGAAAAAACTGTATCATTGGAAAATTTCAAACGAGAACAGATTATGCAGATGAAATCTGTTGGACCAGAATATGAATATCTTGTTCAAATGGTTAATGTTTTACATCGTCAGGTAAGAACATTTAATTGGAATTATTATTATTACGAAACAGGCATCTTGCTTAAAAAAAAAGAGGAGGAAGAAAGATAGAAGCGAAAGTAGAGATCGACAGAGACAGAGAGAAAACTCCAGTTCATTTTTGTACGCTTGCTTGATTTTCGTACCTTTTCCATAAAATTGATGGAAAGATTGATGGAAAGGAGGAGGGGGGAAGTGTGTCAAGTGGATTTTTGAAAAACTTTTTTTGAATGACTGTAACTCTCTCTTTCTCTCTCAATCTCTATCTCTCCTTGGTTACCTGTGTTACCAGACTTTTAACAATATAAACAAATAATAAATTTAACTTTTTGACAATTTAATTTACTATTATAATAGATCAGTGGTAATCCAACGTGCGATGAAACTTGTTGTTTTACATTAGAGCCTATCAGTCAGTCCACTATGGTCATGACTTTGCCGCCCGAAAATGAACAGCAAGAGATGGAAGCACAACATATCTGTAGGCCTATTGTTCACTCGTCCATATCCCAGGGCTCGTATGCTATGGAATTGGAAAATAAGATTCTACGACTGGAGCAAGTAATTGAAGAGTTGGATACTGAAAAGGACCAAATTTTACGTCAGCAAACTTACAAGGATAATGACATTGAAACCTTGAAAAGGGAGTTGCGTATTAAGGATGATATCGTATCACAATTAGAAGGAGATTTTTTAAACCTAGAGGAGCAATTAGCTCGTTTACAACAGGTAAATAATAAACAATGGCGCAACTTCTCCGTACTTTTTATTATTTATTTTGGATGGATGATGGGGGATTTTCAAGAAAAATGAAACCTGATCTACTTCTAATGTCTCATCCCCCCCAAAGAAAAAGGTTGTTATAAGCCAAAATAACTTATTTGTTTAACTTAAATTTAGGAGTTGAACGAGCGTCGAGATATGTCTTATAGAGAAGAAACTATTCGACCACAACCTACCGCTCAACCAAGAGGGGGAGCAGTAGAAGAACAAGTACACGATCCAAAACGACAATCACAATTGCTCATGGCAACAAAACGACGGTCGCTGGCTATTAAAGATACTGAGGCACTTGAACGGATGCTCCGAGGTGATCTACAACAATCCTCTTCCGAAGATGAACCATCACTAAAAGAAAATAGTGAACCACGGAACCATATTAATAATGATCACAACGATGATGATGATGATTCAGAAGAAGATGAGAATATGGATGACGATGATGATAATGCAAGTGTAGAAACTGATCGAGATACCAATATGACAACACCTCCAAGATCAACAAGTCCAAGGCAACAATTTGAAGATGAAGTTATGGTAACAGCAAAATCAGCTATTTCGGAAAAGCAACCGATCCAACAAGACCGACGCCGTGTACTGTCATTTTTATCATGTGGCGTTCTGCCATGTGCTTATCCAACAGAAGTATCACATCCTATTCCTAAATTAGAGGATAACGATCCGTTTGCTCCTTTCACGTTAATGACCATCTTTTTAGGCCTGGCTGCCCAAATGGGAATCACAGATGATTGGACTGTACCTATCACTTTGGCTGCCCTTGTATCGGGTTTCTTATGGTCGGGTGCAGCAAAAGGTGTACAACTTAAACTTAAGTTCAAATGATAATTTTATATGATCGACAAAAAAAAAACGAGTTTGCATACTTGACACAAACTAATCCTCCGCGCATTTCACCCGTTTCGCTTCTTTACCTGTCCGCTCCCCTTTCTCTCTCTTGTTTAAACCGATTACTGCAACGTATATTATTAACTTTCTTTTCTTTTTACAAAAAAAAAAAAAAAAAAAAAAAAAAAAACAGAAGACATTCGTCGTCGTCATTGTAGCCGTTGTCGCTTTTTTTTTTTTGTTTTGACATCAAATCCTTACTTTTCCAACTCCTGTTTCTTCATAATCAAACAAACTCTCTTTTTCCATCTCTCTACCCCTTAATTACACATTTGCCCGATCTATTCTATCTTTTATTACTATTATTATTATTATTATTATTATTGTTAATGGGCTTAAACAAATTTCTCTCACGCCATCACTCTATCTTAAATTTCCTCTTTTGGTCCCCTTCAATACCCTGCATAGAGCATCATTTTTTAATTGTTATACATTTTATTGCATGTAAATATTATTATTTTTGTATCCTATTAGTAAACAGAAAAAAAAACCCCTTAACGAATTAACCAACAAATTTATAAGAAGCCTTTCGAAAGAAATCTATCAAAAATATGCTTTGTAGTATTGCTCTTATTTTGAAGCCTCATGGGATAATTTTGGTTTCTTTGAGGCACTTGGATCATTGTTCTTGTCTTCTTCTTTGTGTTGTAATCCACGTAATGAAATATCATATACAACTTCTTCAATCTTCTTTACATCGTATTTGATACCGTCAAACCTAAAAATAATATTAATCAAAGTCAATTATTTTATTCATAAGCTAAATTATCTTTCTCTCTCCCCTTCTTCTATATAAAGTACGCTTTTAAGTGTACATTAATAACATACCTCTTTCGTAACGAATCATTTTTTAAATTCAATAATTGAAAACCTGCACTAAGATCCTTGACAAATTTGCTTAATCGCATAGGTCGAGAATAATCGCCAACAGTTACTGAATTCACAGCCAAACGTGACTATTATTATTATCATTATTATTGCATATTCATTTTTTTGAAAGAGTGATTTTGAGAGTGGAATATTATTATTAGTTTATTTTTCATTTTTGAGTCAAGGTAACTTACGAGTTCATTAACGAGTGAGATATATGCATGAAGAACGTCTTCGAGTTGGATATGGAATTCATTTAAGCTATTATTCAGATCTACCTTGACTAATATAGTAGCATATATAAGTTGAGGGTATATAATTCAACAAGAAACAAAAATAATCATATTTTCATCACTATCCACATCATTAGTTAAAATAATGATTTACCATCAAGAGTTTCTTCAATTTTTTTGATATCAATCAATTGTTCAGTCTCAAGATAATACTTGAACACAACCAAAAATACAGCTTGTTGCATTGATCGGGTCCACAAATCGCAGTATCTATAAGTAATATATCAAATATCTATAAGAATTAATTATCATACTATAATAATCCTCTCTTATATATATATAGAAATCAAACGATTATACACTCTTATAATTATACATTACTTGTAAAATTGATTTTCGGGTATCAACGAAGCAAGGTTTTTGACGCGTTCACGAACCTCTTCAAAGGAAATATCTGGTACTATTTTTTTTTAAAAAAAAAAAAAGTTCGCGTGTTTAATAAACAAGAAAGAATATAAGCTAACAAATAAAAACTTATACCTGATCCAGTAGGGTTAGCATGAATCATGTTAAGAATGGCTGCAAGCTTTCGACTTGTTCGGTCAAATTCACGTACTTTCACGCGGATCTCCTATAATAAAACAGGTTTTGTATAATGGTTTTTTTTCAACAATAAAATAAATAAAGAAAGGAATAAAAAAAAACATTGCAAATAAAATAAACTGCAAATGTCTCTTACATCCTTTCTATCCGATTCATTTTCAAGAGATTGTTGGATATCATTAAAAAAATTAAGATCGATTGTGTTTGACGACATTATGTTATGGAAGACGAAGAAAAAAAATAAAGTTGGGTTCTTTTTTTTTTAAGCGGGTTCAAACAAAAAAAAAATTAAAAGGGGGGAGGGAGGGGAAAGAGTAGAGGTATACAATAAAATTTTATTTGAATAAAATAAAATATGATAGTTTATGTTTATAATGGATGTTGATGTTGTTGTTCTTCTTCAAAAACAAATGGATTCTTATTGACTTGGTTCAAAGATTCTTGAATTTTTCGTTTTGTTTGAGAATCTGTATTTTGATAGATCTCATGTACAATCGTTTCCATGGTATTATTACTATTATTACTACTTGATTCTGAAGAAATATTAAAAGAAATAGGAGATGTATTGACTATATGTATCAGTACGTAATTTTTCATTACATTTAAAACACCTTATTTTTTTTAGAAATAAAATAGGGGAGAGGTATGGGATAAGATAGAGAAATATATACGTTTATAGGTGTGGAGAGGATGAATTACTGCAAACGAGTTTTAGAAATAGGGGTTTAACTTAAATAGCGTGTACCTAGTCTACTTCCACTTGTGTTGCTACTTTCAGCTCGTTTAAGTTGGTCATACATATCCCTTGTCGTTTTAAGTCTTAAGTCGGCCCAATTTTTTCCGATATTTTCTTTTCGTAAATAGATAACTAATTGAGACTCTTTTAACTAAACACATTATCATCTCTATTTAGTACAAAGATTTTTATAGCCAGAATTGTTGTTACAGAATAATATGTAACAAATATATTTGAATATAGTAATTGTGTCCATACATACCTTAATTCTGGAGTTTTCGAGTGTAACGTAACCATGTAGTTGGGATATACGAAAATTATAGTTAGCGCCCTCGTGTTCACTCTACGTATAAACAATAGCACAAGCACAAAAAAAAAAAAATTAGTCTACTATTGTTCGAGGAAAACAATGATAATGATAATAACAATAGTGAAGAAGGCAGGAGATTAAAAGAAAAGGGGGCTCGTTTCTTTTTGTAAATTAGTTATAACATTTTAACCAGGATAATAAAAAGAAAAGATAAATGATATAATAGAAAAAACGTTACAATATCTAGCTGAACGGCCCGAGGTTGAACTTGAAGAGTGTATTGCTCCGGGTATATTTTTCGTGCATTTTTTATTGGTAAATAGATACTTATTTAGGTGATATAATATTTATAATAAGATTAATATATATAATAAAATATGTATATAAATATTGTGTATGTATGTAAATTTTAACGGATGATTGTTATCTTCTTTCACCCCACACAGTCCCTTTTTTTTTTATATATTTTGTTGCAGGAATAATCTAAACTTAATATATTTGTGTTATCTTGATATTCTACTTACATGATAGACTGATCAGATTGACCCCAAGCATAACCAGACGTTATATAGATAGTTTGTATGTTGGCCTATTATCATTGTGTACATGTATTTTTCAAATGAAAAAGTTTAAAAAGAGTTATCGTTTTTATATGGATTATTAGAATTTAGGATATATAATAATAGTTTTTATTCACCTTTGAACGACTAATAGGTTCACGTATAGCAGAAGTAGAAAACGAGGATTTTGAAGTATTTGATAATTGTCGAGCTTGTATATGTTGTTGACAATCTTTTAAAAGTTTTTCCATAGCATTTATAACAACAGGACGTGTAGCAAGCGTTTTTAAATTCTTTAACTCTGCTACATCAGCTTCTTCATAATTTATCTCGCGTGCCATGATATCGATAATAAAAATATTTTTTATATATGATAATAAAAAGTATACAAAAAAAAAATGAAAAGAAAGAAGATTAAAAAGAAAAAGAAAAAAAAAAGTAAAAAAAAAAAAGTAAAAGAGAAAAAAAACTGCTTATACAAAATTTTATGAAAGGGATGAGAGCCTGCTTAAATTCTCTCCTGTCAAATAGAAGCATTCAAGTTTTTTTTTTTTTTTGGGGGGGGGGGGTGAAATAGAGGGAGGTTGAAGGTTGGACAAGAATCAATCGTCCAGATCTTTCGGTGTTCCCCCAGATGAGGGGGGAAAGGTGTTACGCTCAGATATCATTTGTTACGCCAACAAGCAGATATGCATGTATGTTCGTTTGTAATACGTGTGCGTGTGATCATTATTGAAGTACTGCGATTCGTTTATTTTTACCATGGGACCTTAACAAAAAGGCTGTTCACACAAGCAAAAATACATATTTTTAGTTGTAATACAAATATTCAGCTCTTTTTTAAAAATATTTAGATAGTCTATTATATTTTGCGGAGAACACTTTTGTAATGCGAAAACGTCGAAAACCGTGGTAGCCAGTTAAATTTCCTTTTTTGCTTTATAAGAAGGTGGGGGAAGGGGAGAACCTTTGTTAAGTATGAAAAAGGCAATTAAAAAAATGTTAAACTTGTTGTTTATTCACCTCCATGTTGTATCGAACCTACAATAGCTTCATAAAGACAGTCATTTGTTATTTAATCGATTAGAACATTACGTATCATATTTCCAAATTTGGACAATGATTTGTAAGAATTTTCATTTATTGTAGTATCTGACAGCTGCCTTGACAGATCATATAACCAACCATATAAAAGTCAATTCAAAGAACATCTATTATTTGTACAATCATTACGAATATAAAAACGTCATATTAAATACATACATATATTGTTATCTCCCACTGATGATTAGGATTGAATAAAAACAGAGGGAATATTTTATTAAAGATAAATTTCATTCAGTTCTTACAAATATATATATAAATCTCGTTGACTTATTTCTATCGCTTTTAATCTATTTTATTTTGATCGATATAACACATCGTTTATTTTGTTATTTAATCGTATTTACACTAAAACACAATCATGTTCTCCACTATTAATTTCAACAAGGTTTCTGCTAATGACTACAATGAGAACACTCAAATAATTTCTCTGCTTCTACGTAATAACAGTAAACCGCCAAAAAAGTAGTTGGTTATAACCCTGAAACACTACTTCTCCTAATTGAAACCTATAATAGTAATTTTTCTGCTTTAGAAAAACCCCTCTAATTCAGACAAGAGAAAGGTTATTGGGAATAGAATTTCTAACCAGTTTAATGAAGTAAATGGATCGCGAATCGTTCTATCGTACCAAAAGCAAAATTATCAGAAAATAGAATAATTTGTGTGCAAATAACAAAACTGCCCAGCGAACGTTTAAAGAAGAGGAAATATACGATAAATTGAACAAGTTGTTCCAAGCTTTGCCCACTACCAATGCTTCGTCTCAGTACTGTACTCTTCCTATTTATTGGAATGTTAGTAGTTAACAATTCTGCTGTTACCATCGCTACGACCCAACTTCACCGTTATTCCCCTTTATTCTTCTGAATTTGAAGAGTACCTAGCAACAAGAAGAAAAATATAACCATCACTAGGCACCTCTTCTATATCTATTTCACCACTTTCCCATAATCTTCCCACTTCTACTTTCCTGTTACTACCAACCCTACTCCCAAATATCATTCTTTGCCATTTTGACATACAATGTTCGTTCCTATGCGTACGTATCTCTACTTATACTTCTTCTACTTCAACAGCACCAACAAAGAAATGAAAAAATATATAAAACATGTATTCGACCATATATTAGACCCACAACCGCGAGAAAAGCAAACAAGAACATGTGCATCAAAAAAAGAATGACAAAAACGCGTATTTTTTTTTTACCTATTATCATAGTGTTACAACTGCGTGATTATCACCTGACCTTTCAAACAAAAATAAAAGAAAAATATAGTACGTAGATGTGAATAATTTTTTAAAGAAGGGGTGCCACCCATTATATAATTCCGGATTACCCCACGAAATTAATAATAATTTCTTATTATTTTGTTAATTAGAAACTAAATAATATGCTCCTCGCTTTTGTTTTACGTATCATAATATGAATTAAAAAAAGAAATAGAGTGTTTACACTCATTTTAATTTTTAGATATAATTATCATATTATTCTTATTTAATAAATGATTAACAGAAAAGATTGCATAAACTGGTACCTAACATAGTGTGAATAATGTCAAATTGTCTAGAGTGATTCGGTTAAGAGCTATCCGGGAACATATTCGCACAATCAGAATCAGATCAGTTTTTTTTATTGTCATTATTACGTGTTGTCATGCATTTCGAATTTCCTGGCTTCATTCCGATTTGTTTGGTCAGTCCCTTTCTTTTGCGTATTTGGCTAAATGTTTGGGTTCCCGATCCTTCTCTCTTTATTAATTTAATGGAAAGAGAGAGAGACAGATAGAAAAGAGTAGTTAATAATCAAACAATACAATGGAATACCCACTAATTTCAAGGGGGGGGTATGGAAATTGTTGAATAGTAAATCTTCATTCATGTTATAATATATAATATTCACATTGATCGTATGACTACATTACATACGTTATATTTTCTAAATTGAACATTGTAAAACACATTAGATACACAGCTATAAGTTGCTGATATATGTATGTATAGTGTAACTTTTTATAATATACGTAAGCAAAAATTAAACATCAATGAACTACACATCTTTAATACATTCTCCTAATATGTGTGACTTTTTGATACTGTTATTTACTACTACGTACATACGTAAATGAGAACGATCAACAAAATAATTTTGAAGTGACGAATGGTGAAAGAAAAACATTATCTGTAACTGAAAATGACCTACACACTTGGCGAATTGATTCTTCCATTCGCAATTTTTTATAAACACATTTGATACGTATCCAACTCAAAAAAGGAATTCCAGGATAAGATCCCATTTTGCAGAATTAGATGATGATATTTCAAAAGTACGTAAAGACGAATTGAATCTTCGATAAAGTTAAAAATAAAATTATATTCTAATATTACTGATAATAAATCACAACAACTTGCTGCCCCATAGACTATTACCAATTGTAAACTTATCAACACAGCCCTTTAATTCTGTGGATGTATTTATGTAAAACATTCTATTATTATTAACTTATAACCATTTTTCTTTTCTAATTTTTGTAATATAAAGTTCTATCAATGAATCTCGCATATCTTGATTCACTTTACGTTGTTCATCAGTTGCTTTTGCCCCATATGTTTCTTCCTCATCATTTTCATCAGAAGATGTATTTTTTTCGCATTTTGGAAGACATGACCATTCTAAAGTTGTTTCTTGAAATACTTGAGATGTTGACACTGGATAAAATCCTAATTTTTTTGTAAATAAATCAATACTAGGTTGATTTGTTAAAGATATTTTTGAATGAAAGGTCTTTAACCCTAACTCAGTAATTGCTATTACAAAAAAAAAAAAAAGCAATATTTCCGATTTAGTGTCTACTTTTCTTCATGCGATGCTCCCTCCTCCCCCAGAATCGTTTTACTTTATACTCTTTATTAACTTTTACCATATGCCATCATAATTTTAAGTGCTTCTAATCCTTTTCCACCACGTCGATAACTTTCTTCAGCAATCATAATTTCAATTTCTCCAAATGTTGGATCATCATCCTGATCATTAAGAAAAATATTAACATCTCCAATCATGACTTTTAATATCAATAAATCATTTGTTATTGTTATTGTAGAATGTGTATAAATGTCGCAGCCATGTAAAATATTTGTTGTTGTTGTTATCGTTGATTTTGTTGTGATATATTATAAAGATGATTATGTAAAGTAAGATATAAAATAAATAAACATGATAACATGGAAACATAACAATAAAGTTTGTGCTTAATATTACTGTACTTTACTTACCAGCAGATTTTTTTATGTCTGTAATTGATAATGGGTTTATAGTGTCATCTCCTTTTTTGTCATCAATCGGCGCAAGCAAAATAAAAGTACACTCTATATAAATAACATGACATTATAAGAAATATAAATATCGATCCAGTTTGAAGTATCTCTTTTTTTTTCGGTGTTGTATTATATACTTTTTGGATCCTCGTGCCATGATCGTTGCATAGCGTATTCTTCATCTAATGAAAGTGGTTCAGATGCTGTCATTTCTATTGATAAGAGTTACCCGGATAGTACATACAAGGATATATACGATAATAAAAACATCTTATTAGTTTGACTAATACGACGGTGATATTTTAGCTGTTGTTGTATAAGTAATATATAGTACCTTGAAGAAATGGTGATTGCATCCATTCATGATATTTCAAAACATGTTCTTCTTTATATGGAACTAGAATGACTTTGGATCCAATCTATTTTTTTTTTTCATTTCATTTTATTTTTTAAATATTTTCATGTTCCTTTCGATTTCGGTCTTATTTCATTACCAATACTAAATTTTCGTTTTGGCGCATTAGTTCTTGCTGTAATCAAAAAAAATAAAAAAATAAAAAAAAAAAAGAACGAGAAGTGACGGACGAACTCTTACTCTTTTCTTGTATTTTTCCTATCCTATTATATTACCTATCTTGATTTTTTTTTTCAATGAGCTTGGACACGAACAATACAACTCACATTGAGGTTTAAAAATATTTTCTCAATTTATATAAATTTCAGTAAAGCATTAAAAGATTTACCTATCTAACTTGTAGATCTACAATATGTATATATATTTATTAATAGGACACAATAACGACATTGGTAATTAAGCATGTTCCACCTGTCATTGGTGGTTCACAAGCTTATGCATATTTTCGACAATACAATGCCCTAGACGTAAGGCCCATGGAAGGTATTGCCATGGTAAACACGGGTATTATTTTATTTTTTCTTAAAATAAAATAGAAGAGAATATATTTTTTTGCATAAAACATTTTATAACATTTTTCATAAAATATAGAGAGGAACAGTCTTTCTTGATTTTGCAAATCCATCACAAGCAGCAGAAGCATATGATCGATTACAACAATTATCTAGACAAGGTGAAGAATATAAAAAAGTACGCGTTGAATATGCGAAACCAGATCCAAAACGATTAGCGTAAGTAATATGGCTTCTTAAGTATTCCCTTGTTTTTTTTTTCGCATGAAAAAGAAAATTTATATTTGTCTGTGTATATGATATATGTGTTTAGGACACGAGAACGTCCATCACAAATACCAAAACAACAAACATCATCTTCAACTATTCCATCAATACCACTTCATCAACCACCAAAACCTATTGGACAAGGAGAACCTATTGCACCTCATCTTGGGTAAGAAAAAAAAACTTTGACATATATATAGAATGAAGAGAGAAAGGGGGAGGGGAGAGGAGGAAAGCAAAAAGCTGCTCATATTCTTATAACAACTAAAAAAAAAATACTGGTTTCTTATTTTTTTAGAATTAATTACCCAGCCAATCCTGATTTACAATACCAATACCCTGATCCAACTCCTGAAATCTTAAATAATATGATGCACGCTATAGCAACTGTTCCTCGACTTTATGTACAAACCTTACATTTAATGAATAAAATGAACCTACCTCCACCTTTTGGTCCTATACAAAACGAAAGTATCCCATCTCTATTGGTAAGTACTGGTTTTTTATATAACTTTTTTCAAAAAACACATATAAAAACCATAGTAAAACTTATATAAATATTAGTCACATAAACGAAAACATGATGAACTTATTGCAAGTGATGAATCTGAGCTTGAATCAGATGAAGAACAAAAAGATAAAGAAAAACAAAAAGTAGAAACGAGATCTAAAATTTTAGCAGCTCATGAACAAAAGCGTGCCTCGTTATTAAAAAGTACAGCAACGGGTAATAGTAAAACCAGTGGCGGAACAAAAAAAATCATGCTGGGAACTAAAAAGTAAAAATATCCCTCAGTGACCGTTTTCTTTTAAAAAAAATTTTCTTAACTGCGACACGATGGGTATAAAAGTGGACTATTACTCAATTATTTTTAACTTTATCACTTTTACAACTCTTAAGGTATTTTATCACTTTTTTTTTTTTTTTTTTTTTTAGTTCTTTATATATTAAAAAGGGGCCAACAAAAAGAAAAGAGAATGTGATGACATGTAATATGATGGACAAAATTTTGGACCCGAATTATTAGTATATGCATTTCCGATGTTCACACTTATTTATAATGTGTGGGTTTTCCGAGTGAACAATCTCTGAAGATTATACATATCATTACACTCTCTTTTTTTAATGTGTATTGCGAGAAGGGGAAAAAAACAAAAAGTTTCTTTTATAAAAATATAAAAAAACTAATTTTTGTTTACGCTTTTCTTTAGGTTTAATTATAAATTTGCGTTATTCAAGAATTTTGCGTTTTATATATAAATTTTAAATAGTTGTAAAACAGTTAAATCATTAATAAAAATATATACATATTAAAAAAAATTACGTTATTTTTTGGTTTTGTTTAAAATTGAGTGTGGCAAAAAAAAATTTTTCACTTTAACAGTAAAATTATGTTGTGTCGAGTTTCAGCCACCAAAAAGCTGTCAAAATTGAAAATAATTAGTTTATTTCTATGGCTACAAGTTGTACGAATGTTTTTTATTATTATTAACAAGCGCTAAGTTGATCAATTCGATGATTTGATTTCAAATTCCTGGTATCTGCTTCAAATATACCAAAGTGACCTTCTACATCTTTCTTATATGGCTCATCAATTGCAGAGAACCAAAGCATGTCCACACCTCTTTGTCGTGTACGACACAGTACTTCACGTAGATATCTAAAATATAACAGTGTGTTAAAACATTAGATCCTGTCTGATTTTTTTCAAATAATATTTTACCTATTTTGGTTTTCTGGTGATGCTATGGCTTCACCAAATGCTAATCCTTGCGAAGGCCAACCTGTCTCAGATATTCGAACAACCTTTCCACCCACACGATTGATGGTCTCATCATAATGTCTCATCAAAATATTGGTAGCGTTGTCAATAGAAACACTTTCCCAATATGGAAAGATATTTCTTTTTTTCATGTTAATTTTAGAACATATGATAAATAATGTATATGTAGTACGTAGATATATAACGGGCAGAAAAAAAAAAGAAACAAACTTATACGTACTACTTACATCATTACAAAATCAAGTGGAGCAGCTAATTCTGATGTGATCATATCAAAAGTATCGGCGGATGTAATCGAGATACCTCTACCTTCAATCACAGTTTTGACACGTTGAATATATTGCAATAATGTTCCAATGGACATATCCTCACGATACAAGACTTCAGAACCGACAATAATACCATCTACGTTATGAAAATCATGTCTTGAAAGCAAATCTTGAAGTACTTGAAATTCTTTTTCGAAACTAGCCGGGTTGTGATCCATCCAAATAGTAAGATAAAGTCGCATACCAAGTTCTTGAGTGGCTCGGATGGCATTGTCAGCTAAGATATTATATTATGCTAATTAGTTTCATCATATCATTTACTATAAACATTTTTTTGAGCTATTTAATTTATTTTTCCTTTACCTTGGTCACAAAGTGCTAAACCAAATATCCTCACACGATTAGTATATTGTTTTAATATAGAGAAGTCATTTTTCATGGTATAATAAGATGGACAATCAAAAATATTAAGTCCATAATTAAGTCCATAAAATTCATCTCCTGTTGATTGTTGTTGTGCTTTGACGGCATTGGTATTTAAATTATTGAATATCACTAACAAAAGTAGTATTGTCGTGGGTGACCAAAGTAAAAATTTTACTGCCATTTTTGTTTTTTTTATTGATAATTTAAGATGGAATATAAAAACGAACAAAAAATTACAAAAAATATAAATTATAGACAAATGTTGTTCGTAAGGACTGTTTATGTATAAGCTAGATACGTACTACTATTTACAGTTTCATTTAAATTTAATTTACACCGTCAAATTACATATTATATGTCATAGCTGAATTTAGAGTTTTCTATGATCAATAAATGGATTATAGTTGAACAGTTATTTGTATAAATCTATCATAAAAAATTAAGTAACTTTTATCAATAGACATATAGTCGCTTTCCTTGCGGTACAAAGGGATATAAAAAATACGTACAATAAATATACTTTAAGGGTTTTGATAGCATAACTAAAATAGAAACCTTACGTAAAGGAAAAGAAAGTTTGGTTTTGAATGTAGCAGCGGTATGGATCATATCTTTACCCCCTCGTTCCCTTAACCCCTTTGTAATCTTAATAACTCCTTTGAAATAAACGCACGACAAACTAAAGTTAAACTTCTTTATTATACAAAAAAATCAATATTAGGGATTTATATACGAATGTAATTTTAACTATCATATCAAAATATAATTTCAGTTGTATGAACATGAATAATAGTGTTACGATACGTATTAAAAAAAAAGTTTCACTTTTAGTGAAAATACAGAAGGTTAGTTTATTAAAATAGCTTGATTCTTCTTTTACTTATATTACTTATCATTTTACTTTATGTATATTACGTATTGATAGTTTTTATTCTATATTATGTGAAAAGAGGGTATTATAGTTCAATAGTACGTACTATATTGCTCATTGCGTATGTTGAGTGGTATATATTATATCGATGTTACGTAATATGGATGTAAGCTCAGAGATTAATGATTTCGAGAAACTGTATCTATGAATTGATTGGTTCTGCCATAAAGTAGCACACACATCGGATTAAAAACTAGTAGTAATTTAATGAAATGCATAAATTCTTTTGGATTGATAGCTGTTTGGACTTTTTATGTGTCCTCCACCAGACTTTGCCTTATACGTACGTATACCAACAAAGTCATTATGACCTTATCCATTAAGTTAAATATTGAAAGTGATTTTTTTGGTGTTTTTTTGCAAATGATTCATGTACGTATAAATAAAAATAAATGTATCTAATTGACCGTTATTCAAGCACTAGAGTACAAAAAAAAAAAAAAAAAAAAAAGAGAAGCCCGCTCATCAAAGTCAACACAATGTATCAGATTAAGTATAGATTATCTATCACTACAACACCATTAATTACTAATTTAAACGTTATAATTCTATGTATACGTATATATATATACTTTCATCTTGCTTAATTAATTGATGCCAAGAATTCATCGGTCTGTACCGAATAAGATATCATAATAATCCCTCGATTATTTTCTTTTCTAAACAACAATGAATACGCTCTATCAGCAATAGTATATTCTAATTAGATTTGAGTAGCAATCAAGATTTGGTTAGTTACAGAAGTCAACGGATGTAAAACATGTACAAAATAATAAAAAAAATAAACACAATTATTGATTCAATGCTTAATAAAAGAGAAAAAAAAGGCGTCTTGTCTATTTGCAACTTATCACATGGATATACAATCAAAAATTCAAAGATGTCCAAAACAAAAGTAATTAAGGTAGTAGCATAAAAAAATACACATAAAGTTTTTTTTTATTCATGCAATTAATGTTACATAAACTAGTTAAAGATAAGTTTAGAATCACCATCTTTGACGTGAACAAAGACCTTATAGCCAGTGTCCTTGTTCTTATAATAACCAGCCTTCAAATTGTGTCTGTACTTTACAATATGAACATCAGTAGGGTTAGGGGCTTCTACCAAAGGTTCACCGTGGAAGGTAGTATGAACTAAAAAGTTGCCTTCGAAACGGTCAGCAGGCAATTGTGCTTGAGCATGTCCATGGAGTGTAGTCACTGCAATTTTGGCAGATTCACCAGTAGGAATAGCCGAAAGATCCGAAGAACCGCGCAAAACTGATGCAGAAAGTTTTTCAGAAACGCCATATTGACCACGGACGTGACCAGACAAAACACCAAGTTTGGCTTGTTGAACATTAAGGGACTATATATATATATATATACATCAAAGTTTATATGTATATTATGAGTTAATTAAATATTTCATATTGTAGGCTGGAGAAATAATACTATAATTACTTACGGCAAAATTAATATAACCACGACCAATACCAGCATGGAATTTGGCAAAGTTGATATCTTTCAAGCTAGGACAACTTTCTACTTGCCCATCACGGAGTCGAAGATCAAAGCTTTCAAATTCATCAAGATCGGCAGGGAAAGTGATATGAATTTCATACTTTGCGCAAAGAGCTGTAGTGTTATGGTGTGGAGGAGGTCCTTGAGCAGGTGGTTGTGGACCTTTACCAGGTGGTGGTGGAGGTGGAGGCAAACGACGCTTCATTTCAACGACATATTCACCTTCATGATCGAAGGCAGAGATAGTTGTGGCCTTAACAGCATGTTCACTACCGTGAAGTAAAGTTACATTGACTTTAATAGCATTACCTGCTTCACCTGATTTAGAAAAGAAAACTTTGCCGCTATCAGGGAAACCACTACCGACATACAAAGCAGCACGTTGGAATTGTTCTTGAGAGAAAGTGAAAATCTTGGATGTTGATTCCAATGCATCTTCAGCACTACAGAAGTGAGGTGGTGGTGGAGGTCTGTCCATTGGGCCACCGTGAGGAGGTGGAGGAGGAGGTGGAGATAATGCTTGGGGTTGACGATGGTGATTGGGCATAGGTCCACAAGGACACCCTTTTTGTTGAGGTGGTGGCATGCGTTGTTTCTTGTCACCATGTTTATGACGATGGTGTTTATTATGATGTTTGTGATGTTTACCGTGTTCGCGATGATGCTTATTGTTTGATTCTTCAGGTACTTCGTCACGAGCTTCAAGTGTTTGGACAGCGTTATCATGCTCATTATTAGCACAACATTCAGGAGCAAACTTGGGCAAACGGTCGGACTTTCTGTTGCATCGTTCACCAAAAGCAGCATTCAAACCTCCCATGAATTCTGCAGCGTCAAAAGCATATTCGAAACCAACGAGATCTTCCTTGGGTACGCTCAAATGACCTTTGCCATGAGGAATGTCGAAGGGAGTATCCAAAATTTCGAAAAGAGGTTCGGGTCCCACGGCCTAAAAAAAACCGTTAAAAATAAAATAAAAAGAATGAAATGGAATGGAATGGTGTCGGATGAGTAAAAATTATAAAATAAATGACAGGGACATACAGCATAAAAATATCTATGCCATCATATAAAAGCTACTATTATTATTTTGTCTTACAAATACTGAAAATAATGCGGGTAAAATAACTTTAAATGTAGCAAAAGCTAAAAGTACTGTAGCAGCTATAATCTTGAAAGCACGGCGACCTAATAAAATAATAATGTCAGTCTTCTTCTTTTGCTATATGAAAAAGGTTATTGCATATGACAAAATATACCTTTCTTAAGACGACATTGTTTTTGAACACATTGAGGACAAGGTTGAACAATTACTTGAGTTGGAACAGGGTGTGGTGGTGGAGGGGGATGAAAAGTTGTCTCCGTGGTAGGCACGGCGACGTAATCACCTTTCTTTTCAGCCATAATTAGAGAAAAAGAAAAGGAGAAAAGAAAAGAAATTAAAAGAAGATAAAAATAAAACACGTTTTACATTTGTTGCCAAGAATCCCATTATGTCCCCGCTTGGTTTTTTTTTTCACTTATACTTTGTAGAACCATAAAAACACATATTCGCATTATGTTCTAAACAAAGCTGTATGATATTAGAAATAAACTGAGCTAAATAATGTAAATGGTAGTACCAATGTCTATTCTTGGATTTAAATTATAATCGTACAATAAAAAAAAAAAAGCATTTAAAAAATCTTTGTTATATGCACTTTTTGCCAGCTAAAATATCCTTTTTTCTTTTTTTTAAGAAAATAAACAATAAAACGGAACATTATTTTTCCTTTTACCGAAATTTCTAAATAAAAACCACTAATACTAAATAATAGTAATGGAGAATAACAAAAAGAAGTTAAGAATTCTTTGTCTTCATGGAATGGCTCAGAATGCCATTCTATTTGAAAAACAAACTTCAAAATTTCTACAAGATCTAAAAGATCAGGTTGAATTAGGTAAGTAAAGATTTTGCTGACAAATAATAAATAGGTTATATACTATATAGGACTTAACGAAAAAAAAAAAGTTTATATTCAGGGACCTCATAGAGTTTTAGATCCTGAACTTACGTCTTTAGTTGAGCGAGCCACTAAAGTAGGTGAATTAGTTCCGAAAGGTATGAATTAATTAATGGATCTATCAATAAAGATAAAAGGAATTACATATAGAAAAAAACTGATATCAATACCTGCTAACTTTACTTTTAATAGAAGAAAGACCTTATGCTTGGTGGTTTATCCCAAAAGTTAAACCGATGGATTCTGATGGATTCTTTTATGGATTTAAAGAAAGCATAGAATATGTGCAACGAGTACTTTTAGAACAGGTATTTAAGCTTGTTTAAATAATATTTTATTATTCTTTATTTATCTTACTTATTTACTGACAATGATAAGCACACATTACATTTTTTAGGGACCATTTGATGGAATTCTTGGTTTTTCCCAAGGTATTAAAAAAATATATTAAAATTGATCGAAATGATTTTAGTTATTTACTAATTGAATATGAATTATTCATATAGGTGCATGTCTTACCGGATGTTTAGCACATATGCTTGACAAGAGGGATTTTTTGATTCCTGCAGACTTTCCACACCCGCCTCTTAAGTTTGTGATCATCATTGGAGGTTTTATTCTTTCAAGCCAACCAGCAACTGAACATATATTATTTCCCATAACTGCTAAGCAAAAAGTTCAGACACCAAGTATGCATGTTATTGGTGAACTTGATACTATTATCTTACCAGAGAGAAGTGATGCATTAGTGGATGGTTTCGAAAGACCTTTTGTTTTCCGTCATCCAGGAGGGTACGCAAAAATAAATAAATCAATATTTCTATATGACATGGAAAAAAATATAAACGGTTTATTCTCATCTAACTCTTTATTATTATTAATATTATTATTACTAGACACTTTGTCCCAAAAACTTCGGGCGGTAGAAAAAGTCTTTCTCAATTCTTATCTACAATCGCTCAAGCTGATCGATCTCAAACAGCCGTGACTCATGAGTAATGTGATATACTTTTACAATTTGTTATTATAGTAGTAAAGTTAAAATTGATGCAATTATGATAATATATATATTGTAAATCATTAAAAGACCTAGAAAAAAAAACAACCTTGTATTTTTTATAATTTTCGTTTCTTTGTTCAGTAAAACCAGAGCAGTGTATGAAACATGAGATCATATTCACTACAGTCTCTTCTGTATACAAAGCAAAAAACAACAACATTGATCAAGAGAACACAGATTGTGGTATCAAGTGATAATAGGTAAGTAGCCACGTTGATACGCATGTTAGCAGCGTGATAGCGTTATACACCTCTAATTGTGAACCAGCAGACCTAGTAAATATTACGTCATTCGATCATAGAGCTATCTGTCACAGTAATGCTTTTTTTAATGAAACAATTATGAGATGCAGATAATGTCGCAGAAAGACTGTTAATTATATAAATAACCATAAATTCTAAATATAGGCTGCTTTAATATCGAATTTGGTTAATAATTAATATAAAAAAGAGATTATTACATTACAGAATGTATAATACGTTGAGACAGCAATAAATTGGGAAGTGATTCATGTTTTGATATGAATGATAGTAAATTTCGGAGATACTGAAATGTGGTCTCAACAATATGTTCAAAATTAAATGACTTACTATTTTGAAGGTTGCTGTAAAATACGCTTTGTTCATGCAAATATTATAATAAATGATAACTAAAAAAAAAAAACGCTTGATCAATAGGAGCATGGATATAAGTGAATAAAAAAACTTAGAGAGTTATGAATTTTAACGATTTGTCAATAGGAGTATCCTGTTCTAGTAATCGCACTGATTAGATCGATGGGTTTAGCTTGATACTTTTAATAGAAAAAAAAAGATGTAGAAGAAACTTCATATTATCGTATCTTTTAGCCCATGGCAACCTAAACTTGCTGGGTTTTCGATAATTTGAGATTGGGGTTAATAGGTTTCTTTCCTGTTAGATTTGCAATATACGTACGTACATGAGAAAATTGTCTATTATATATAGAGTACTTGATAGACTTTCTAAAGTGACCGAATATTTATTTTGTTCAGTTTTTGACGATCATCAAACCATCGTATAGCCTTGACGACGTATCGTATACCAATTGTATATTATACTTGAGACTACATCATCACAATAAATATTCTATCTATTCTGTTGTTTGCTCTTATTAGAGTATTATCATTATAATGTAAAACATTACTTTTATTTTTTATCTTTAAGAAACAATACATCTCCTCATTCTTTTTGACCGTTGCAAACGTTTCTAGTTCAATCGGTGTGCCAATAATTCTGGAATGATCCCGAACTCCATAAATGCAGTTACATTGAAAGGTTTTTGTGATAAAGTCCGATTCTACTAAGCAGGATTGAATAAAATGATCGTCGGATAGCAACATCACCATGCAGCTCCAATATCTTTGATTCCCGCCATATAATGATATTGGATAACTTGGAGTAATAATAATGATTATAAATGCAGGGGAAATAGCTTAGTTAGGTGTCGACAAGGGTTAATCATTTTATATATAAATATATAAATGCACACACACACACACATTTATATATGAGATCAAGAAAAAAATACGATATTGTGTAGCTTATAATGTTATACCGGGGAATTTTTCAAAAAATAAAAAGTGAAATTGCTATCGCTACTATTTGGTTACTTAGTACCCGTTTTCATACCAATAGCTACAATCTGTTACTATGCAACTTTGATAGATTCGAATAAAAAAAAAAGTGACTGCTTCCTCCGATTCAAAACTTTTTTTTTTTTAATCTCCAGTACAAACACCTTTTCCTTCTTACTCCGAAGTTTTTCTTAACAAAAAAACTCATATAGCTCTTCAAACCAATACTTTAAACCAACCTCACTATCCTCTCCTTCAAACAACCCGTGATAATATATTTCTCAACCTCTTGCTGAGATTCTTTTTGTTAGCATTGAACTTTCCGCGTGGTAATTGTCATATTTTTTAACGTCTTTAGAAACAACACGCTCTGTTGTCCCATTTTTCCCTTGCAACGCCCATCTCTTTTTTTTTTTTATTGCTATCTGTTATTCTATATTTTTTTTTCTGTGATTCGAAAGGTAAAATTATGCACTCAGTTTTCAGCTCCTTTTTTTTTTATTTTTCAATGCTATTTATTTGATCAACTGATGTCAACTTAATTGGTTATATTATAACTTATCTTTTCTATTTTTTTTTTCGAAACTGTCAAAAAAAAAAAAAAGAAAAATGCAATTCGTCCATACCCCGTACTTCTCTGGCTATGCTAATGCATCGCAGCAACAAGCTTTGCAACAACAACAGCAACAGCAACCACAACAACAACAACAACAGCAACAACAACAGCAAAACTCACCTCATGCTTCACAATCACCGGCACCATCGGCAGCACAAGTGGACCAACAACAACAACACCAACACCAACAACAACAACAACAACAACCGCAACCTTTGGGTATGCCAACTGCTTTGCCCGGATTTGCTCAAGCAGGTATTCCTGTAGCATCAGCTGGTACTGAGTTGAATGCTCAGGGCAAACCAAAGCGAAAGCAAGTAAAAAATGCTTGTGGTATGTTAGGATTACCTTTTTTTTTTTGGATGATATATTTATAGCATCGAAACGTTGTTAAAAATGTCTTTTTTTTTTAATATTGAAATTATAATATCGTGTATATTTTTATTACTGTTATTATTTCGTAACAGTTAACTGTCAAAAGGCATGTAAGAAATGTGATGATGGAAGACCTTGCCAGCGTTGTGTCAAGTATGGATTGCAAGATACCTGTGTTAACTCGGTTCGTAAGGAGCGTAAGAAGGGTATTAAACGAGGACCATACAAGAAACGTAAGCAAGGTAATAAAAGAGGACGGGTTTGTGGTGGTGATAATTTGAGATGGGGGGGACAGGGAGAGAGAGGGGGGGAGGGAAAAGAAGTTTTTTTTTTGTCTTGTGTGCCACGTGTGACTAATGACTTGAGCAATTGCACATGTTTTTTTTATAATATAATTAGGTGATGGTTCCTCTTCAACTGATGGTTCAACTACGTCCGCTCAAAACGTTTCTGGTACTACTTCACTTCCTGGAGCTTTGTATGCTCAAACTTCGCAAGCTCCTTCTGCTGTTCGAACAAATGGTGTTCTCGCTTATCAACCATTCCAGTCCGGAGGTTACGATGCATTCCACGCTGCTGTTAGTTATCAAAATTCATCCATGATGCCACACGCGTATATGGTACCTGCTATGCAACAAATGTACCCTAACCAGATACTATCATATCAAGCTGCCATGAGCATGTTGTCCCCTCAACATGGTCAATCATCGCCTAATGTCTATGGTTTCCGGCAAGATAATACACAACAATCTTCGGATCAACAAGCAGATGGGCAACAGCAACAGCAACAACAGCCACAGCAACAACAACAACAACAACATCGATCTCATGAAGGTAGTCCAGCTACACCTACAGGTGGTGTTAGTACACCTAATATTAAATCTGAAAATGCTACTGCAACTGAATCCGATGACGAAGGTTCCAAGTTGAATATCTTATCTCAATTATGCAGTGCAGTTCTTGATCGTTCCCCTGCTGAACCTGTAAAACAAGAGGAGCAATCATCACAAAATCCTGAACAAACACAAACACAACAAGATAACCAACAGCACGCATCGCCAGCAGTAGGAGGTGAAGCTACATCGAGTCTGCATCAAAGTACTCCACCACCAAGCCGCGATCATTCTCGTGAGGTTTCGAATGAAGCTGATGTGAAATCTGAAGGGTATGTGTTTCATCATTATCTTTGTTCATTTTTATATCTTGCTTTTAAGATACTAGGGGCTAACTAATCACAAATTCTATTTTATAATTGTAATAATTATAGAGCTTCGAATTGATAAAACCTTTATTTAAACACTCGGCTACTTATGTATCAGATCAACACAACAAAAAAAAATCTCGTTAAAAGAAAAAAAAACCCCCATACATTATTCAAAAACCATAATAGCAGCAGCAAAGCAAAAGAAAAGATGTTTTTTTTTTTTTGCCTACACATACACTTTGTTATTTTCTTCTTCTTTCATCTATTTCTTAGCATTATATACAGCCAAAAAAAAAAGGGTCTTTCTGTTCTTTTTTTTTCTCAAAATAATATTACACACTCACAATATATATATATATATATATATACACTTATATAAAAAAAAAAGAGAATGTACATTTCTTCCTTTTCAAAAACTATTATACAACCAAAAAAAAAAAAAAAACAACTTAAGATTATATTGTAACAAAAACGACAACAAAAAAAAAAGAATTGGATTAGTTTTTTTTACCCTTCTTTTCTTAGCTATCCTCTTTTTCTTTTTCTTTTATTGCTTACAAACCATTTGTTCTCACTCTCCCACATGAAGTATTAAACTTAGATATTATTATTATTATTTTTTTTTCTTTTTCTTTTTATTTTTATTTTTTTCAAAGTCTCCCAAAAACTTCGTGTACATATGACCACAATAACCTATTTTTTTTTTTTCTATTATTAATTTTTGCTCTCTTTTCTTTCTAAGCTTTCAGCTGCTTCTTTATATTTCTTTTTTCTTCTTTTAGACTTCAACTATGTGCAATAAAAAAAAATTATATATTTCTATTTCTTTTATGCCAAATGAAGATGGTGAGAAACTTTTCAGGAACACTGATAATGACAAGCGGAATGTATTTTTTCTGGTTGTCATGCAGATTTCCAAAAGGGTTTATAACTTATTTCATTGTGCGAAAAGAACACACGGTCTCCGATTATGTTACCGAATAAAATAAAGCTTTCGTATCAAACAAAAAAAAAAAGCTCTCCCAATTCTCCTAATTTTTTTTTTTTTTGGGAGTGCTGCGGAGACTTTATTGTTTAAAAATTCAATTTACTGGTAATAGGACCATTCGTTGTTCAAAATAAGAAAAGTAATTAGAAAAATCTTGGTGAGAACCCTCACACTATTAATTATTGTTAATAAGGAAGAAAATGGGTGTTGATAACCGTGGTAAAAAAGATATCGGGTAAAAACGGTATATTTATTCTTTTCATTACGTAGGATTACTATTTTATTAAAGAGTCTGTATCATTAAAATAGAAATTATTATTATTGTCGTACCATGGATGTATAAAACATTTGCTCTTTTATGTATAATCGAATACCATATTAAGTAGACCACAAAATCAGTCATAGAAATTGCTGTCTTATTATTTAAAAAGAATATCCATATATCTGGTCTTATTTATTTATTATTATCCCTTATATATCACTTTGATTTCAAATATTACAACAACATACGCATCAAAAAAAAAAAAAAAACTTTTTATTGAATGTGTATTCGAGCAACGTATTAGAAGACTTACCCTCAGAAGATATCATAGGATGTTAATCATTATAATAGCTTGTTGCGATCGAAACGGTTTATAAAGGCTAATATATTTTGCATGAAAAAAAGTCAAACCACCCGCACCTGTCAGTAATATGTTTATCATATAGGAATATTTAGTATGGACCGTGGTTGGTTCTTCATTACAAAAGACGAATAGCCTCATTAACAACACACATTTTTCGATATATTTTACTTTTTCTTACAGTACTATACTATGAAAGTACATAGGTGAGATGATGGTTAAACTTTCGGACGCAGGGGTGGTATATTTTTTTTCTTTCAAAACTGGGGTTTTACGTATCTATTAATGGAGATGTCTCAAGAAGAAATCTGCTGCAGGATGATGTTTATAAACAGGTACTTTTAATTAATGATGGATAAATTAATAGCCATACCAAAAGTTAAGCAATAAGAAGTCTAACAAAAGCAAATTAAAAATCTATTAATAAAATATAACAACAACTATACATTTTTATTAAACAAAAAAAAAATTGGTATAAAAATAATGACACTCTAGTATTAGCTAACAGTGAGGGCCATAGTAAAGATGAACCCCCTTTTCCCATTTCTATGCTGGTGACGTGAAATTTTTTTTGATGAATTGAAAAAAAAAACCCCAAAAAATACTTTCGCTTTCCGTAAAAAAAAAAAAAAAAAAAAAAAAGTCAAAAATAAAGAATAACTCATACAATTGGCCATGTCGTCACGACAACGGCCCAGACGTACATGTGTTTCTTCAAATAGTGACGAACTTGGTTCGTTTATAACAATGAGTCAAGGCAAGCAAAACATAACTTTTTTTTTTGATTTATATTAAACCATATAAATGGACGCGTTTTTCTCTCTCACTCTCACTCTATTTGTTTGGTTCTAATGAATAATTTCTACCCTTGCTAGATGATCCAATTCAAACTTCTTCGACTCCACCAAAGGTATAAGCAACATGAAGCTATAAATGGAAATGAGCGATATTATGGTATATAAATATGCTCATTCGATTATTTTAATTTAGTCAAAAGGGGATATCTTAAGGGAAAGGGTATTGTCAAGAATGAGTCAACGTTCCTCTAACAACTGGTTCTTAAGCCCATCGATGCGAACGACTAGTATAACAGAATCAGTAGAGCATGAAGATGATGATGATGATGACATTTCTGATTTTAGTAGTCAAAATACCAATGTACAGGATGATGGTCGCCATAGTGATATTCAGTCTTTTGGTGATCAATCACAAGACGAGGAAGATCAGCAAAACCATAATGTTCGAAACGACGTTGATGGAATTCACGAAGCAAATACGATAAACAATGAAAAAGCACAAGTCTCAGACAATGATGATTTAAAAAAACGTGGGGATTTGGTATCTGCTGCTATAACTAATGTGCTTGATTCGTGTACTGATCATGAAGCCGATACCCTTCCGTATAATCCTGAAGAAAGTCTTGAAAACGACCTTGAAGTTGACACCTTACCATATGATCCTCAAGAGTGTCTTTCAAATGATTCGGATGCTGATACTATTCCATATGATCCCGAAGAAATTCTTTTAGATGATCTAAATAATGTCTACGAAGCAGATACGGCACAATATAATTCTTGTGACTCTTTACCGCCGTCTCCAGTTGACGACGATTTATCTCAAGCATCAGCAGCAGCAATGTCGCCACAAAAACCGACGTTACCTTCAGAATCATATAAAGAAAACGACGATAACCAATCCAATGCTGATTCTGTTAATTTTTTCGAAGATTCACAATTTATTGTATTTTCTCCTACTGAGCAGCCTCAATATCAAGAGATTCGTAGTAATGACAATCATATATCTACCATCGATGAACTTGATGAATTTGATCCTGATATATCGGATGATGAATTACCAGGTTCGCCGTTATTTATTGAACATCAACAGGAATCAGTACAATTGTTTTCTATTCCTGCAGTAGACAACCCTCTACAAGTACCCAATACTACACATTTATCACCATCCAACGGAAGCTCATCTTCTCCAAGAAAAGAGCAATCTCAAAACTTATTGTCAAGTAGAAATTCAAAACAATGTTCTATTCATGAAGGTAATTAACATTATCATCTTCAACAACTAATTCGATTAAAAAAAATTAACGTATGAGTCTTTGAAATCATTATAGAATCAGATTCATTCATGGATGGAATGGTTTCCAGCCTTTCAACATACAAAAGTTTACCATCGGTTTCTCAAGAGCAGCGACAACAGCAGTGCTCACCTCCTAGCCAAAAGCAAAGTTCATTGCTTGGTTATAGTCGCGTAGTTAAAAGCCAGTCAGTCTTACCACCTAGTCAATCATCACCAGAGACCAAAAACTTATCTTCTCAACACGTCATATCACCAACCAAGAAAAACGACGCTAATAACTCTCAAAAAACACAACGTGCTAGAGAACTATCCCAGTCTAGCAACAGCAATATAGCAACTCATAAATATACTTTGTCCAGCTATTATCCAATAAAGAAAGAAGAAACAAGAGTGGATTCTAAATTATCATATACCCCGAAAAAACACAACTCATCAACTCAATGTACAGATCCAGAAACATCAACAACGTCACCGCCACAACATAGTCAATCTATCGATAATAATAATACTAAAAACAAAAGTTTTCAAACTTCAATATTGCATCAAACCACATTACCCAAATACTCATCTTTTTCACAAACTCAAAGCGACCATGATGAGGCTACTTTATCTTCACCTAAATCAAGTTTACGAAAGCCATCTATTGGGCTCAGTCGAAAACATGTTATATCATCACCATCAAAATCATCAGAAAGAGATACCAAGAAACATCGACCCAAGCTTTCTGATATATGTAAAAAAACACAACCAAGACGAAAAAAAGTATATGGATTGGGACGACCTTCAAAATCGAGTATTTGATGATGAACCAAACAAAAAAAAATGAATTATACATATACCGTTTATTTTATTATTGTTATCCTTCTATTTCTTTTTGACGGAAAAGATAAAGGGGAAAAGAATATACAATTATATAATGATGAGGAGAAAAAGAAAATCCCCACTTTTTTTTATTTAATTATTATTATGGTTAGTCGTTGGATTTCGTTTGCAAGACTTGAAGTTTTATTTTGAAGACGTCGTAATTGTGTTGACTATCCTTAATCCATTGTAGTGCTACTTCAATAATAACAATTGGTGGGACAACCATTATTCATTGAATTTAGGCGATCACGATGCTTCGACACATAACGTTCCATTGCAATTATGATTGACTATGGTAACGACGACTTTTGTTTTTTGTTGCTTCACTATCCACCTGGAAACCCCCCCCCCCATAGACCCTATTTATTGTTAGATTTTTTTTTCTTCACTCGGTTTTTAAAAAAAAGGTCAAAGTGAAAAAAAAAAAAATGGTTTAAATTATTTATTTTTATTGTCCATTATGTAAATAGTTTATTATTAATTATTAAAATTATAATTTAGTTTAAATAGGATTATATATGTTTATATATACATCATGATTACAATCATCATTGTGAAAAAAAAAAAAAGAAAGTAGAATTATATGTACATCTTATCTAATCTTTCTTTCTTATATATAACTTTTCAGTAAAATCTCGAAGGGGGATACTGTGCTGATGGAAATTGGGGAGTACCCATGGGAGGTGATTGACCAAATGATTGTTGTGATGGATATGAGTTATTGTTTGGATTCATTGAAGGCAAAACAAAACCACCGGGTCCCATGGTGGGCGGTGGTTGCTGTTGAGGAAAAGGTGGATAACATGGTTGCTGCGGTGGTGTCTGCATATATGGATATTGTTTTTCTGGTGGTGGTTGCTGATAGTTTGTTCCATTATATACAGGATAACCCGGTTGTTGCCCAGGATAATATTGGTGCTGTTGATTATTGTTATTATTATTATTATTATTATTATTGAGATTTATACATGAAAACCCTCCAGGTCCCGGTGATCCCATACTAGAATTGGTCGTTGGTGAAGATGGTGGATAAGATGCACCAGCGGAATTATTATTATACTGTGCTGTTGGACTATAACCACCACCATAATGATTATTATAATAATGTTGATTTGAACTTTCCATTTTGTTAGGTAGCATCGGTGGTGAAGACATTTATAACTTTTTCTTTTTTTTTTTTTTTTTTTGCTATAGAAAAAAAAAATATTTATATATACCGAAAGAGCGGCAATAAAAAATAAAAAAAGTTTAGGCATTTTTATATCTTTTTTTTTTTTTTTTGTCATGGTCCACACAAAGAGTTTCCTGAGTTCGGTGTCACTCCAAACAAACAGAAAAAAAAAAAAAAATAGTGAACATGACTGGTTCATGTGTTGTCGTTGATTTTCTTAATTTGGGGAGAGAGGTTTACTAAATAGGCGAGTCAAGCAAGAAATCCTGAGCATTATTATTATTTTGCTGAGCACACATTTTAACCTGGTTTTAGTCCGAATTGGGATGCATAAAGAAAATGATATCATAGGGTTTATTTTTATATACAGGATCTTCTCCTAACTGATTGACAGCATTGTCAACCTCAGAAGTTCACTGGAGTTCCAGTTGATAAAAATTAGTATAGAGGTTTCCGTCATAGCGGAATAGGCGGAAACCTGACGAAAACCTATATGGCGAAAAACCCTTTTTCATTCAATCAGTATATTATAAAAATGAAAAGTTTCATTAAAATAGGTATAATAAAAAAAGAGAGATAGTGTGAAAGTATACATATATTTATATTTAAGTTATGAAAAAAGATATTCTAATGTCTATTTTACTTCTGCTGAGTGAGCCTCATTGTTATCTCTAAAGTCTAGGTTTGTCTATATAAAAATCCTACGTATTCCTCTGAATAGATCATGTAACTGATAAATTTAGCTCTTGTGCATTGACAGTCGATGTCGGGATTTAACCTGTGAAGCCAATATACTGAACAACGCACAATATTTATGTTGAAGCTATTATTTGCTTGCGCAGCATCTATATATCAATGCAAAACCAGTGTTTATTATTGTTTTCATTTCTATGCTATTATACTATATATTTTCCATAGTTCCTGTTGTGAACCATATATTATAATGCTATAATAATAATAGTAACAGATATAATACATTAAAAAAATATAAAATAGACCAAATTACTTTTATTTAAAATATAATGTATGTATCATATTTATGTTTACTGATGCCAACTCTACATAATGTTATATATTTCCACCAGTTTCCCCCAGGAAAACTCAGCAACTGCCCAACACTGATTATAAACATACAAAAAGCAAATATAAGTACATTGTTACAGACAAAGACTTTTTAATTATTTTTTAAGTTACTCATCATTAGAACGTAAGCTTTTTTTTTTTTTATTGATATTTTGGTATACCATCCATTTAAACTGTAGTAGCTAGACGCCAGTGTTTAGGTACTTTATAAAATATAATTTTTTTCCCCATCAACAAGTGTCAACCATTTCTTTGCAAATTCTTCAAAATCAGGTACGTAGCTTGCTATTTTTTTATTTTTATTTTATAGCGTCAGTGAAAAATTAGCTCAAAAAAGTAAATCATAAATTCTTTTTGCGTGTGAACTGGTAAAACAGCGTATTTTTTTTTTTTTTTTTTTTGCTCCTTGATGTTGTTTGGCTATCCATTTGTTACTGAACTGCTGTCGATTACATTGTTGAACTATGGAAAAATAATTGGAGATGACAAGTATGCAGATGATTGTAGTTCGTTTTCTTAGATGCATGGTCTACTGCTTGAATATCAAAAAATGTTAACACTAGGTCTTGTGGGGAGGGGTCGATATTCCAAAACTCTCACCATAAGAAGCAAGATGAACAGCATGCTATGAAAGTCCAGGCTCATCATACGCAGCTGACAGTTCTAGTTGTGCGCGTAAATCATGTCTATGCTGAGTTAACCAGATGGTTCATATTGTACCTTTATATGGACTTTTCCATACCGATTCATAGTTCTCCCCTCACCTAGCATTTAATGTTTCTTGCTTAGTGATGAATACATATATCAATATTACGACGCAATCGATAGTCAGCAAGTACAACATCAGTTAAAGCTGGACTAACACCTAACAAATCAAACTTTACGATTTACATTTTGATAAAATACCACCTTTTTAGTGAATTGGTACCAAGCGCCAGTTATAAAATGAGTTCACCTTAATCATTCCCTATTGTGAAGTACAGGAATTTTCAAAAAAAAAAAAAAAAAAAAAGTAGACCATGGTAATTTTTTTTTGAATTTGCGATTATTAAAAAAAAAACGTTAACCTCGAAATTATAAAGAACAAATGCATTTGTTATTATTAAATCATTCGTGTTTGTTCCTTTTTTTTTAATATAAAAAAAAAGATTTATAACTAGGTGTATTATATATATATATATATATATAATAACATAGACAACTATAGATCTAATATACGTTCAACCTTTTATATAAATGTCCCCACTAGATTCAACACTATTATGAATAATCAAATTATTGATTGTTTAAAATTTATGTATCTACATCAAATATATAGAATGAATATTCTATCGGATAATTGATCAAGTGAGTTATTTACCAGTTTCACCATGATAAATCGATTTTGAAACCTGGGTCTTTTAAATAAGTTTGTGATTAAACTACAATACCAGTAGTACATAAGTAATATAAAATGAATTCATCTAGGTATCAAACCTAGATTATTTTTATTTCTGAATATAACCTGAATATACAGTATAGTCTGTAATTTAAAGAATAATCAAGTTTAGAAAGTCTTCTTTGATATCAAACAGTATTATAAAAAAAAGTTACATCGATATACAACAAAAATGAACAAAACTTCTACGTACGTAGTACTTATAATAGGCTTCACAATGCTTTAAAGGATTTAGATATTATAGACTTATGTTTGATTAAAAGACTATATTAATTTACGTAATGAAATCATAAAATCAATAGGTAGGGATATTATATAAATTACATTTAGCATGAATGAATTTGACTTTATTTACTTTAAAAATAAGTAATGTTTCACTATATTGATTTTACTTTATTCATCATCTTCTTCCCCTTTCTCTCCACACCAAATGAACGAAGAGATGAAAAAGATGGAGAATTCAAACATTTAACTAAATAAAAAGATAAAAAAAACAACTGATTAACAAATCGGAATAAAGCCAGGAAAATCCAAAATGCATGAAAAAACTCACACACTTTTCATGATGGCGGCATAAAAAGAAAAAGATCCTTGATGCTTTCTATCTCTCTTTCAACCTCCATTTTATTAAACTTATAAATTATAAATTATTTATAAAAGAGAGATATTATAACTTTATTATTATTACGTATTAATTAATATGAGAAGAAGAAGAAGAAGAAGAAGAAAAGAGAAATTAATGAAATATTCGTTTTAATTTATCTCTTATTTGAAACTTTAATTTTTTTTCTTTCACAGGTTTCTTATTCTTATCAAAAGGTGAAGAAAAGTTAAAAGAAGAAGAAGAAGATGTTCTTTTTCGCATACCCATCATATGCAAAAATTCTGGAAAATTAACAACACCATCTTTATTTTCATCTACGTCTGCAATAATATCTTTTGCTTCTTGTTCACTGACATATTCTCCTAATTGTTGTAATGTCAATCGTAATTCTTGATGTGTGATGACACCATCTTTATTATGATCAAATGTATTAAATGCATCCATTAATTCTTGTTCTTTGGCTGTACGACGTCCAGGTGTTGATAAAGTAGGTTTAAATAATCTTACAAATTCTTCATAAGAATAAAAGACATTGTTGCCACGATCATTTTTTTTGTTATTTTCATGTAACTATATTATTATTATTATTATTAAAAAAAAAATGGGATCTTGTTAATATAAATAAATACGTTCGTTCGTTATTTTTTTTTTAAAAAATGATTACAATAAGTAAGTTGAGAATCAGTTAGTTTACAATAGTCATCACAGATTGAGGATCTACGCCTGAAGCAATAAGCACTTGTTTAAATTCTGAATGAGATATTTTTCCATCCTTGTCAATATCAAAAGAATTAAATAGATCACGTAATTCTTTTTTCTTTTGATCACCCATAAATTGAATTCCTAAACTTGTACGTTTATCCTTGAGTGAAGTCATTGGTGATGAAGAAAAAGATGTTGTCATTATAATATATTATTATTTATTATTATCATTAAATATAAAAAAAAAAAAAAAATTAATGAAGAGTTGAGAGCTGGGGGAAGGGGAAGGAGGTATATATGTAAGGTAGAAATGATAGTAATAAAGTAAAAAAAAAAAAAAAGAGAGAGAGAGAGAGAGAGAGAGAAGAAAAAAAGAGTTATTTTTTTTTATATATATATAAGTTAAACCATCTTCTTTAATGAACACAACGTGTAACCATGAATAAGTTTTTTAAACTTTTTATATGATGATTATAACACCTGCGCCCCCTTTTTATTATTGAAATCACTTGGTTTCTTTTTTTTTTTTTTAAACGTTTATTATTTTAAAACAAGTTGTGTATGTTTTTAAAATAATGAATGAATTTGCCACTTTTCTTCCCAAGCCCTAATTAAGGTTATCATACTTATGTGGTATCACACATATGTGGCTTCAAACCATGCAAAAAAAAAAAAAAAAAGATTCAAGTGATTGACTATCTTTTCTATGTACTACCATGATTATATATATAACTTGGGTGCGTGTTGTGTGATGTGAAACAAAATTAAAGCTTGACCTTTTTGCATTTATTTGTAGATCGACCAAAAATTGACATGAACGACTTTTTTTCTAATAAAAATTTTACTTTGTTTATTTGTTTATTTTATTATGCTTATTTATTATGTTAATATTCATCTTATACAAATAAAACATAAAAATTGACCGTGGAAAATTTTCTTTTCCCTTTCTTTCTTTTATTTTCTTTTCTTTTCTTTTCTTTTCTTTCACTTACAGAACCTTTTTACCATCATGTCACAACAAGACTATGCCACGTTAAATAGAACAAATGATAAGATGCCATTATGTGGATTTGGTTGTTGGAAAGTTGAAAATAATATTGCTGAGCAACTTATTTATGATGCGATTAAAGCAGGATATGTAAGTCTTATTTAGCTTAAATAGATCCTGTGTGAATTACTTTAATAACTTTTTTTTTTGGGGGTGGGTGGGTGGGAAACGTATATAAAAGCGACTTTTTGATGGTGCTTGTGATTATGGTAATGAAGTAGAAATTGGTAAAGGGATTGCTAGAGCTATTAAAGATGGCTTAGTGAAACGTGAAGATTTATTTGGTAAGAAAAATCTATTTGTATTACGTACACCGTTTTATATATATATATATATATATACATATCATGGATCGCCCTAATTTTTGTATACTGTGTGTGTGGCTGGTGATACTATGAATGATTTATGTTCGACTTATCCCTCCCCCCAAATATAGTGGTTACAAAACTTTGGAATACGTATCATAATAAAAACCATGTTCGTGATGCTTTTGAAAAACAAAGAAAAGAACTTGGTTTGGATTATATTGATTTATATATCATTCATTGTAAAGTTTCATTTCTATTTTAAAAATATTCTCTTTTAATTTAAAAAAAAAGAATTGTATCAACTGATTCTTTTCCTTGAATATAGTTCCCGTACCATTAAAATATGTGGCACCCGATCAGGCTTATCCACCAGGATGGTATCCTCCTTCTGGTCCACAAAAACTTGAATTTGAACGTTCTCCAATGTATGAATGTTGGGCCGAAATGGAAAGATTAGTAGATGATGGTTTAACACGTAATATTGGTATTTCCAATTTTAATGTCCAAGCCATTTTGGATTTGTTAACTTATTGCAAGTACAAACCAGCCACATTACAAGGTAATTTTTTGTTTTACGTCATCCTATCCAACACACACACACACACACACTAACACTAACACACACACACACAATTTTTTTTTTATTAATTTATTAGTTGAAATTCATCCTTATTTGCAACAAAAAAGATTAGTTGAATGGGTTCAAGAACAAGGAATTCAAATTACTGCTTATTCTTCTTTTGGACCTGGATCTTATATTGCACTTACAAATGATGGTAAAACAGCTTCACCTCTTTTTGAACATGATATAATTAAATCGATTGGTCAAAAGAAGGGTAAAACACCAGCTCAAGTATTATTACGTTGGGCTATTGAACGTAAACTTGCTGTGATTCCAAAAAGTAATCACGAAGAACGTATGAAATTAAATCGTGATTTATTTTCTTGGTCTTTGGATAATGAGGATAAAAAACAAATAGATGGATTGGAAAAAGGATTAAGATTTAATGGTAAACGTATCGTTTCTTAAATTCGTTTAATTTTTTTTTTTTTCTTTTTCCATCTTTTTGATTTAACTAATACTTTTTTTTTTTATTTATTTATTTGTAAATGATTATGTAGACATGGGTAAATATTTATAAATTTTACAAGCAAACTCGGGTTTTACTTGACCTGACAGTACATAACATGGGCGTAGGCATGGAAGACAGACAGACCTAGGCGTTCAAAACCGGCGATCCCAGGGAAATACCGCTAAAGTATAATAGTTAGTGTTGTTATACATATTACTTTTTAATATGACATACCTTGATAGATGGCTCCAATTTACATACAATGTCGTACATGAAATGTAAAGGACAATATATTGGAGGCTGTCCAGTTTATCTCAAGAAAATACTCGCGTATATTAAAGTATTATATATTGTTGCGGTATTATTCATTTTTATCCGACAGAATATAGTGTTTTGCTTGATAAAAGAATAT